>JAQQSZ010016329.1:0-11058 GCA_028646595.1 Phalanger gymnotis
AGTGGGGTGACAGAAGGGAGGGCTGACTGGGGAATGGGCAACCAGAATATACGCCATCTTGGAGTGGGTGGGAGGGTAGAAATGGGGAGAAAATTCATAATTCAAACTCTTGTGAAAATCAATGTTGAAAGAAGAGGAAATGGAAACGGGGATGGTATGATATAGTGGTGGTTATTTAAGTGTAGGGGAGAATAAATATCTTTATAGACAGCAAAGAAGGAGTGAGTATTTAGGTAGTAATTGAAGATTAGAGAGTGAGGATAATAATGGAGTCATTTGGAGAAGAGGAGAAGGATTGAAAACTAGGGCTCGAGTAGGGATTGACCCGTGCAAGGAGAAGGACCACCTCTTCATCAGAGCCTAGAGTAAAAGAGAAAATAGCAGGGAGTAATATTAAATAGATGAGAGAGAAGAAGGAATGCTCCAAATTGTGATTTCATTGATAATAGGGAGCTACTAGAGGAGAAATCTCTTTTTGCCAATGTAAGTCAGCACAGTCTTTGCAACTCAGAGTATGTTTAGGGAATGAGAGAGAGGTGTGGGCTTCAGTGGCTAGTCCAAAGCCATATAGTCAATAAGTATCTGAGGCAGGACCTGAACCCAGGTCTTCCCAGCTTTCTAGTTCTGTATTCTTTATGCTATTCTGCTTCCCAATGTAGCCATGAAAATTGACACCAGAAACTTAAAGTAAGTTAAACTAGGCTCAAAGTAAATTGCATTCTGAGATAGTAAGATATTTTTTTTTTGTTAAAAAAAGGACATTCTTGATAGTTAAGATTCTTTAGGTCAAAACATCATAGGATACAAGTCAGTCAGCCAGTAAGCATTTATTAAGTATCTACTGTATGCAAGGCACTGTATTAAGTTCTGAGGATACAAAAGAGGCAAAAAATAGTCTCTATCACAAGGAACTCATAGTCTAATGGAGGAGACAACAGGCAAGCACTATACAGGACAAATAGGAATCAATTAATGGAGGGAAGGCACTGGAATTAAGAGGGGCTCAGAAAGATTTACTGTAAAAGGTGGGCTTTTAGGTGGGTCTTAAAGGAAGGCAATAGGCAGAGTTGAGGAGGGAGAGCATTCCAGGCATGGGGAAAAGACAGGGGAAAATGTTGGGAGCCGAGAGATGGAGCGTCTTGTTCATGGAACAGCCAGGAGGCCAGTGCCGCTGCATCAGTCATTAAACATGTATTAATCATCAACTGTATGCACTGTACTAAGCCCTAAGGATACAAGAGTAAGTGATGGGGAGTAATGTGTATGCAGGCTGGCAGGGCTGGGAAGATGGGTTAGGTTATGAAGGGCTTTGATGGCTAAACAGTAGAGTGCCAGGCCAGGAGTCAGGAAGACCTGAGTTCAGATATAGCCACAGATGCTTGCTAGCTGTGTGACCCTGGGCAACTCACTTCACATCTGTTTGCCTCAATTTACTCATCTGTAAAATGGAGATAATCATAGCACCTACCTCCCACACTTGTTGTGAAGATGAAATGACATAAAAACTGTAAGCCCTCAGCACAGTTCCTGGCGCATAATGTGTGCTATATAAATATTAGTGATGGCGTTGATTTGATCTTGGAGGTATTAGGGAATCACTGGAGTTTATTGAGTAGGGCTGGGTGACATAGTCAGACCTGTGCTTTAGGAAAATCACTTTGGCAGAGGATGTGTTGGAGTGGGGAGAGACTTGTGGCAGGTAGAGCAGTCAGCAGGCTATTTCAATAGCCCGGATGTCAGGTAATAAAAGTCTGCATGAGGGTGGTTTCAGTGTCAGAGGAGAAAAGGGGGCTGTATTCCAGAGATGTTGCAAAGGTGAAATATGGAAGGTCTTGGCAAGAGATTGGATATGAGGGATGAGAGATAGTGAGGAGTTTGAGATGAGACCTAGGTTGGGACCTTGGGGGACTGGGAGACTGGCGGTGCCCTTAACAGCAATAGGGAAATTTGGAAGGAGGGGAGATTTAGGGGAAAGATAATGTGTTCAGTTTGGACTATTGAAACATATTGGAAGAGGGGGTGCAAATTGTACCAGCTGGAAAAATTAGATAAGGCAGATGAAACATCTATTTAAGCTTGTATGCTGAGTTACCTTATAAAATTTCTTTTGCTTGTTCTTCAAATACTAAACTTATGAAGATGCTGATAACAAAAGCAGATTAGTGACAAATCGGCTTCTCCCGAGTGTGACAAATGGGAGTAATAAATCAGTTTCTTTAAAGCCTCCTTGAGTTCCTTGGACAAGCTATTCTTCTAGTGCAACCAATACGTAAAGGTTCTTAAATGCCTTGTGTTTTCCAGGAAATCATGCTAGTGTATTTGCAGGGAGGATGCCTCATGGTGTGGGAGGGATGCAGGGAGGGAAGGGTGGCTGACAGTATTTGAATTACACCTATTTCTATTTCCTTTCCAGCTTCCATTTTACACCAATTGAAAATTGTTCATTGGCTTGATTTCTTACAGATTAGTCTCCTGTTACTGTACAAATGATTTTATGAGGGGCTGTGGCCACCAAGTTCATCACCCTGTGTCCAGTCCTTTGTGAATATCTCAAATGTCCAACCTCAGCCTGAGCTGAGTGAGGTTGGTTCTTAGTCAACCACGGGCTGCTGGCTGACTTCTGGAAGTGTTCTGGCTTGGGTAGACCTACCAGAGTTTATCCTTTTTACTAGCATAGCTTTTGGAAATCCTGGAACTCTGCGTCACTGTAGTGAAACATTGGTGATCAGCTTGAATGTAAAAACTCAGTATATTATTAAGACCGATGTTCCTTGCTTACTGCAGTCAGCAACCAACTTTTTGCTGAGCCTCCAGGAAAAAGTAAAAAATAGTTCCATTTGCTCAGTTGCTAATACCTTTCATTTCTAGAATATGAGAAAATCTTGATTCAGGCAGTTAAACTGCTCTTTATTCATCTTATCTGTCTGAGACAGGAAAGCAGTAAACCAGTCAGTGGAAGACTTGGGGTGAGGGCAATCTACAACTGAATCAGGTTATTTAAAGTGAAATTAACGTTACTGGATTGTTTGTGGTTGATAGAGAAAAGTCTGTATGTGAACTACACACTCCTTTGAGTTGGAGATGACTTAGCAAGTCAGAAGGAGTAATAGTTTGTTTTCTAGACTTTAACAGTACTATGCTAATAATTAAATTTATCATTGAATTTATGATTAGGAAAGCAATTTCCCCCAATGTTTACCAATTCAGTTTTTCTCTAATAGTGGCTACAAATATATACCCAGTTGTCAGCATCATATATGGTATTCATTCAGTGACTTACTGCAGAGAAAGTACAGTATAGTGGAAGGAGCACCAAGAGTCCTAGGTCAGGATCTCTGCTGCTTGGCAGATCTCTTACTCTGGACAAAGTGTTTGACATCTCTTGGAACTCATTTAGTACTACTGATACTATCCATTTCAGGGATTTATTTGGGGGTGAAGGTGGAAAGTCTTTTTTAAATGTTAAATGTGAGTCATTGTGGTAATGTTGATTTCAGTGGTGGTGATCTGGCTATAGGGACCACAACATGCATGATATTTAAAATATCTAGTGATTATTTCCTTTACGCTTATTCAATTTTGATCATATAGAAAATGTTACATAAAGGAAACTTGTCTCCCAGCTTTCCTTCAGCATAAATTATATGTGGCTGTCAAATAGTAGGAATAATTGACTTTATAATATTTATGAAATTCAAACTACCAATGTTTAATTTTCATGCCACTCATTCAAATCCAATGAGTAATACTTTTATTTCAGCTTATGATGCATTTCTGTTAATATGCAATTTTTTTTATCACCAGCGTATTTTCAAATATACTGTAGAAAATAGAATTCTCTTCAACAAGGTTTTAACCTACTTACCATAAATTTCTTTTTACTAAATAATTCTAGTTTGGGGAAATAAAAACTTTATTTTAATTTTCAGCCTAATTACCTATTGCATGACAATATCTTTTGCATCCCTGTAGTTTTATTATGTCGTATTTATGAAGTTCAAATTAGCAATGTTTAATTTTCTTACTACTCATTCAAATCCAATGAGTAATGCCTTTATTTCAGCCTTGTGTGACATTTCTGCTATCATACAATTTGCCAGTCACTCAGTAACATTTAGTAAGTACCTCCTAAGTGCCAGGAAATGTGCTAAGCACTGGTAATACAAAGAAAAGCAAAAGATGGCCCCTGCTTTTTGAGGAGCTCACATTCTACCGGGGGTGGGGGGAAGGAGGGAGACAACATGCTAACAGCTATGTATAAACAAGATATATACAGGATAAATAGAAAATAATCAACAGAGAGAAAATACTAGAATTAAGAGAGATCAGAAAAGGATTCATGTAGACATGATCATCATCAAAATATGATTTTAGCTGGAACTTGAAGGAAGCCAGAAGAGGAGGGAGAGAATTCTATAAATTGGGGACAGGAATTGAAAATGCTCAGAGTCTGAAGGTGGAGCATTGAGGAAATTGAGGGGTTGTCTTGTTTGAGAAAAAGCAGAGAAGCTGGTACCACTGTATAGAAGAGTAGGCTGTGGAGTGTAAAGTCTAAGAAGACTGGAAAGGTGTGTGGGAGGAAGGTTATAAAGGGATTTAAATGCCTGAGGATTTTATATTTGATCCTAGAGGGTGCCACTGGACTTGATTTAGTAGGAGGATGACATGGTTGGACCTACACTTTAGGAAGATCACATTGGCAGTTGAGTGGAAGATGAACTGGAGTGAGGAAAGGCATATGGTACCACAGCTACCTGCAGGCTATTCCATTAGTCCAAATGTGAGGTAATGAGGACCTACACTAGCAAGTGTCAAAGGAGAGGAGTTATATATGAGACATGATGCACAGGTAAAAATCAGTAGATGGGATACGGGGAGTAAGAAGAGTGATCGAGGAAGATATCTAGGTTGTTCATGGGGGACTGAGAAGATGCTAGTGCCTTAGAGAGGTTTGAATGGGTGGAGAGTTTGGAAGAAAGATAATGAGTTCAGTCTTGGACATATTGAGTTTAAGATGGCCATAGGACATCAAGTTTGAGATGTCTTTTAGGCAGTTGGAGATGAGAGACTAGAGATCAGCATAGAGGTTAGGTATGGATAAGTAGATTTGAAATTCACCAATATAGGGATGATCCCTGGGAGCTGATGGAATCATCAAATGTAATAGTACAGAGGTGTGAGAAGAAGGCCAAGATAGAATCCTGTAGGATGCTTATTGTTAGCAGGCATAACCTGGATGAAGATTCAGCAAAGGAGGTTGAGGAGTGGTCAGATTGATAAGAAGAGAACCAGGAGAGATCAATGTCACAAAACCTGAAAAGAAGAGATTGTCAAGGAGAATGATAGTGTCAGAGGCTGCAGAGAGGTCAAGACCAATGAAGCTTGAGAAAATCATTGGTACCTTTGGAGAGAGCAAGTTCTGTTGAAAAATAAGGTTAAAAGCCAGACTGGAGAGAGAGACAGAGACAGAGACAGAGAGAGAGAGAGAGAGAGAGAGAGAGAGAGAGAGAGAGAGAGAGAGAGAGAGAGAAAAGGAAGTGGGGGCAACTTTTGTAGAAGTTCTTCTCAAGGAGTTTAGCCACAAAAGAGGGAAAGATATGGGATGATAGCAGGAATAGATGGGTCAAGTAGAGGTTTTTCGAGGGTGGAGGATATGTGGGCACTTTTGTAGAAAGTCGGGAAGTAGCCAATAGACAGAGATTGAAGAGAAGTAGAGATAGTGGGGCTGATAGAGGTGGCAGTCGTTTGGAGAAGACAGGATGGAATGAGATCACTTCTGCATGTAGAATAATAATAATGATAACGATAATACTATGATATCAGATATTTATATAGTGTGTACCAGATGAGAAGCTAGGTGGCACAGTGGAGAGAGTGCTGGCCTTGGAATCAGGAGGACCTGAGTTCAAATCTGGCCTCAGACACTTACTAGCTACGTGATCCTGCACAAGTCACTTGACCATGTTTGTCTCAGTTTCTTATCTGTAAAAAGAGCTGGAGAAATGGCAGACTGCTCCAACATCCCTGCCAAGAGAACTCCCCACAATGCAGTCATAGAGAGTCAGATATGACTGAAATGGCTCAACAACAAAAATGCACCAGACACTATGCTAAGTGCTTTAGAAAAATCCTATTTGATCCTCACAACAACCTTGAAAGGTAGGTGCTATGATTATTATTCCCACTTTACAAATTAGGAAACTAAGGCAGACCGAGACTAAAGGACTCGCCCAAGATCACATGGCTAGGAAGTCTCTGAGGTTAGATTTGAACTCATGCTTTCCTGCCTCCAGGCCCAGCACTACCTGGGTGCTCTAATGGAGAACAGTTAGCTTTGGCAAGAAAGGTCATCTCTTAATGTGAAAAGGGGTGAAGAAAGAGATAGTGGCAGAAGGCATCTTGGGGACATCAGTGAAGGGCTTCATTTGTTTTTTTTTTCCAGTAAAATATGCAGTAAAGTTTTTAGATGAGGCAATGGGGAGAGGGAGAGCAATGGAAGGTTTGAAGAGAGAAAAATTTTGGAAGGGGGGCTCTGGTGAATGGAATAGTGAGTTATTTAGAGACATATAAACAGGCTGCCTTGCAGCTGTGAGGGCCCAGTTGAGGTTATGTAACATAACTTTGTCATGGACTCAACAATTGTATGATTTTTCTCCCTTTGTTCAGCAGCACATGTATGGGAGTGAAGGTAGCAGATAGTGGGAGTGATCCAAGACTGAGGCTTGGCTGAGCTAGACATGTTGTTTAATAAGGGGACAAGGGACTCAAGAGAAGACATTTGAGAATTTAACTGGCTTATCAAGAGGATAGAGAAAGGAAGAGAATGTAGTTAGTGTAGAAGTAATGGCCTAAGACAGGGGTGGCCTCAACGCCACATTGGCCTTCTAGGTCCTTGGAGAACCCTGAGGAACTGGAAGTCATGGTGCAGAGAAAGAACAGATTTGTCATTTGCAAGGCAGGGGGAAAAGGGGAAAGACAACAGATTGTGATGAAACAAGGGAATTTCAGAGTTCATGAAAATAGAAATAATGAATTTGTGGGAGTTGACAAGATAAAGGGTATGGCCATCTTTGTGTTACTCATTACTTTGGAAAATAAGTAAGTTGAAGAATTAGGAGGTCAGGCTATTCGAAGGAGAATCAAATATGTATGTCTAAGTCTCCTATGAGGGCAAGAGTTGGGGAAGAGAGAAAGATTGTCAGCCAGGGACTGAACTCATTGTGGAAAGAAAGAGAGTGTCCTCGAAGTTAGTGGACAACAGCTGCCAGAATGTTGATTGAGTGGTAGATGTGGTAGATGAGTGAACCTTGCAGGAGGAGAGGTTACCAAGTGGTGGTTGTACAGGGAGAATCTTGGAAGCGCCAATGAAGAGCAAGAAATATTCCATCATTCTTCCTCCAGGCTTTACTTTCCCATTACAAATGATATTTTAAAAACTAAACAATCACACTTGGGAGGAAATCAAAAAAAAAATAGACCTTAGTTTAACTTTCAGAATAGACTATTGTGTGATACTATTTTTTGCATGGTTATCATTTTGATTCAGATAGTTCACTTTCATTTCATGTCTCATTGTCTTGACAGTAGTTCTTAATAAAGAACATGCATTATACATTTTTTTAAAAATTTGAAATACAAATGCAAAAACATGTCATTTAAATTAAGTTCAGTTTTCCAGTTTAGTCATTTAATCTACAAAAAGTCTCTATGACTGTAAAATTTTGTCTTTGGTTGGACTAGAATGAAAAAATGTTTTCCATTTGTTTTCCATGGAGAGAAACTTAATGTTGCACATATGTTGAGGCAGCTAGGTGGCGTAGTGGATAGAGTACCAGGCCTGGAGTCAGTTTCCTCATCTGTAAAATGACCTGGAGAAGGAAATGGCAAACTACTCCATTATCTTTGGCAAGAAGACCCCAAATGGGGTCAAGAAGAATCAGGCATAACTGAAACAAGTGAACAACAACAAAATGTTCACCACATGTTTAAAGCAGTATATTTGGACAACATGAGCATATATGTGGATGCATATTTGAAGTTGTGTGCATACTAGCATTAGAGCTGGGGTTTAGAGCTTGCTGGTACCATATAGATATTACGACTTGGGGCCTATTGTAAGAGGCTGTTTTTAAGATGATATAAGATGATTTTAGTTCATAACCAGAGCATTACATAAAGGTTTTTAGCTTGAGAGTGGTCAATAATTTAAACTCCTCTTTGGAGATTTCAGTAGACAAACCACTAGCAGGTGACTCCTCAAGATCCAATTGTGCTCTCCGCCCACCAAAACCTCCTTTACCACGGTTTCTTAATGTAATTTGAGTGATGTTTGGGGTTGCAGGGTCTGATACACGGAGCGGGTAGAGCAACGCAAGACAAAACACAGCATGAGGAAAAACCACTGGAGAGAAGGGAAAGGAGGCAAGCTTTATTGAGGGGAAATACAATACAAAAAGACACTCAGGGAAGCGGGAAATTTGTTGGGTCCACTGGGGTGCCCAGTAAAAGCAGGTGCCAGAATCAGTGAAGCCATGTTTTCATAGGGTTGAGTCAAGCAGGACTAGATATCAAGGTAGAAGGAGAGGGGAGCCTGGACTAGTTGTGCATGGTTCCAGGATTTGTGCAGATTCATGCTGGGGAGCAGCTTCATTGGTAATCCTGCCAGTTGAAAACAGGGCTTTCTGCCCTTAGAGCTGTCTTTACTTTGGCCAGGTAGGATTTAGGCTTCAGCAGGGAGGCTCCTTAGTGAAGTCTTTTGTATACTGTACCTGACTTGCAGTGTTTGGATGCTCATCCCTTAGTCATTTCTATTTTACCTCCTTAGGACTTTTTTACTTGCCCAACACAAGACTTGCGATCATATCTGTGAAAAAAGATTTAGAAAGCAGTGTTATAATTTACATCTTTAACTTTGCCTTTTGAACATTTCCAGGAGTCTTTCTTTAGCTCAATTTTACCCCATTGCAGATGAGTCCTTCTGAAACAGAGTGAGATGAAAGTGGTTTTGTCTGCTGTAGCAATCTTCCTCTCAATTTTTTTGGAAATGCAGCATGAAGTATGTTAAATTGTGACTCATAATATTTAAGAAAGAGCTTAGCTTTCTTTTTTTTTCCTACCCACAGAAACGTTCCAGAGGCCAAGTGCTATTTGACAAAGTGTGTGAACATCTGAACCTGTTAGAAAAAGACTACTTTGGTTTGACATATCGGGACACCGAAAACCAAAAGGTGAAATATTCATAGGGTTACCTTGTATTAAGAGCAAGGAAAATGTCTTGGGACTAATCTACCTTTTCATTGAATAAACTAAACCAACTTCACACATTTTGCATATTCTGTCGTTTACATTCCCTTCGTTTCCTTTCTCTTGAGTTCCCTAGTACTCCCAATTTCATCCACCTTTCCCCTATGCTTACTCCTCCGCTATCTTACCAGAAGTTCCTTTAATTGTTTTCATACTTTATTTGTTCTGAAAATCCCTGGGCTCTGGACCCAGTTTTGACAGTACTGATCTGTGAGACCTGGAGCACATCATCAACCTTCCTAAACTCAAATTCCTTGATATGTAAAATGAATGAGTTAAACTATTGAAAGGCAGAAGGGAGGGCTGACTGGGGAACAGAACAACCAGAATATATGCCATCTTGGAGTGGGGGGAGGGTAGAAATGGGGAGAAAATGTGTAATTCAAACGCCTGTGAAAATCAACGCTGAAAACTGAATATATTAAATAATAAAAAAAATTAAAATTAAACTATATGAAAGGCAACAAGGTGGTACAATGGGTAGCTTGCAGGGCCTGGAGTCAGGGAGACTCATATTCCTGAGTTCAAATCTGACCTCAGACATTTACTAGCTGTGTGACCCTGAGCAAGTCACTTAACCCCATTTTCCTCAGTTTCCTCCTCTGTAAAATCAACTGGGGAGGGAAATGGAAAACTATTCCAGTATCTTTGCCAATAAATTTCCAAATGGGGTCTGATAGATATGACTAAAATGACTAAAACAACAACATTTAGATCAGTCAATTAACAAGAGATTGTGATGTACCAGACATTGTGCTAAGTGCTAGGGAAACAAAGAAAGGCAACAAACAGTATCTGCTTCAAGGCACTTCCATTCTAATGGGGAAGACAATGTGTAAATGAATAGGAACATACAACACACATAGAGAGTACATGGAAAATAGCCTCTCAGAGGAAGAATTTAACAGCTGAGAAACCTGGTAAAGTCACTAATGAGGGGTGCTTTTCCTCAAAGAAGAGAGGAATGGACCAGGCATTAATTATGCGTTAAATTACACATATCATCTAATCTCATCAAGCTACTTGTTTGATCATGCTGACCCTCCTTTAATTGCTTTTCTATTTCTGTGCTAGATTGACCCCTTAAAACTAATGATTGTAAACTAATTTCTTGAAAAGTGCATTAAAAATGAACTGCCTAAGCTAGGTGGAACAGCGAGTAGAGCAATGGCTCTAGAGTCAGGAGGATCTGAGTTCAAATCCGGCTTCAGACACTTGACACAATTACTAGCTGTGTGGCCTTGGGCAAGTCACTTAACCCCAATTGCCCTGACTTCTCCCTTCCAAAAAAAAACCTCAAAATGAAAAAAAAATTCAAAAAAAATATGAACTGCCTACAGTTCTATCCACAATCAGTGACTGAGAAGAGTGTCTAAGATACAATAAGGCGTGAAAGGAGGAGAAGGAACATCAGATTGGGAGTTAGTGGTATGAGGGACTTGGGTAGTGCAAGCAGCAATAAGGAAGCACTGTAATGGCCAGCAAAGTGGGACTTTTTGTTTTGCTCTTTTTTCTTCTGGAGTTCTAGTTTTCTCACCACTAAGGTTATCAAGTACCTTTGAGTAAGATTTGCCTTTGTTTGAATCAAGAGTCTTCGATGACCTGCTTAAGTCACAAGAAAGCCTAAGTCACATGAGTTTGAGTCATATGGTTGTAACACCCTCTGTGGGCTGACCCTGAAGAATGCATATATACTCTGAGGTTAGCGTTTTGCTCCTGGGGGCTTACTCATTGGAAGAGCATTCCTGTGATTTC
>JAQQSZ010016330.1:0-11058 GCA_028646595.1 Phalanger gymnotis
TGATTTATGCCATCTTATTTTTCTGTGGCCTCCTGGCTACTCTTGTGAGGCAGGCCTATGGGCCTGGAGGCTTGTGTTCACAATACTGGAATGGGGAGGTTGGTTCGCTAATTTGTTGCTCTGGGCCCTGAATAAATTTTTTGATGCCTTCTGTTTGGAGAATTCTGTATATAAATTCGGCCTTCCTACTACAAGTTGTTTGCCATTTACTTCTCCAGCCCATTTTACAGATGAGGAAACTGAGGCAAATAGGGTTTAAGCGACTTGCCCAGGGCTACACAGCTAGTAAGTGTCTGAGGCCAGATTTGAATTGTGAGAAATGAATATTGCTCTCTTATATTTAATAACTAATTATTTTATTAGGACCAAGGTTTTTCCCTTTTTCTACTTCCTCATCCAGAAACCAACCAATGTGAGAAATCTCTTAATGATTTACCCAGGCCAAGATCTAATCAGACAGTTAAAGAAATTCTAAGTTTTGGCTAATGGGTGTATGCTCATTGTGTTTGCTCAGACAGACCTGGGGAAAATGTTGATTCTCCCTATTATCAAGACAGGTGATATTGATATTGATGCTTTGACCAAGATACCCCAAGGTACCCCAAGATAGCCCACCTCCCATTGTGTTAGCCAATCAGAGGTGATTATGGCATCCTTCAGGAACACCTCCTCTTCTAAGGGCATATAAATTGCAACCCCACCGCCTTAGGGGTCTTTGGTCTAAGAGAGATGGACAATGACCATCTTTTTATTAATAACCTGCTGGCCTTCTTAATAAAATTATTAATTTACCCAGAAACTACATCTCTTGAATTTTTTTTCTCAACAATTCATCATTTTATTAATCATGCTAGCAATAATTAATGAAAGGGGTCACTGACACTCTTGGATGCTAAAGATTGTCTCTTGAATTTTTTAATTGTCACAGAACTCAGGTCTTCCTGATTCTACATCCAGTGTTCTACCCACTTTGCCACCTAGCTGCCCCAGGACAGGCTTTTTCTAGGACCAAATCCAGAACTGGAAGGGCCATCAGAAATCACCTATTCAGGGACAGCTAGGCAGCGCAGTGAGTAGAGCAACGGCCCTGGAGTCAGGAGGACCTGAGTTCAGATTCGGTCTCAGACACTTGACACACTTACTAGCTGTGTGACCTTGGGCAAGTCGCTTAACCCCAATTGCCTTGCCCTTCCCCCTATAAAATAAAACAAAAATAAAAATAAGAAATCACCTATGCAAAGTCACATCAATCAACAAGCATTCATCAAGTGCCTACTATGTGCTAAGCACTGGCTAAGTCCAGGCCCCTTATTTTACAGAGGATGAAGCACAGGCCCAGGGAGTTTGGAGCCTGCCTAACATCGCATAGATCAGGGCTGTCCAAAATACGGCTGCCCACAGTGTGTTTTATGTGGCCTGCCTGTGGGTTTTAATTTTCACGAGCGAAAAAATAAAATAATAATTTGCACAGAATGCGTATTGGATTTTTAAATTCCATCACTAATAAATAATCTCATTGACGTTAATTTTCTTTGGTGTTTTTAAGCAGTATTACGGATGGAACACATCACACGGAATTTTCAGGCGATCTGTGGGATGCATTCCATCTGTACAATGCAGACTAATCAGTATGCACCTACCTTTATACTGTTGCGTTGTTGCTTTTGCACTTCGCACCTTCGCTTGTCGTATTGATGTCGTGTGTTCCCGCACTTACTAATAGTGTACTGTGTTTTTTATTCTGGGTGTGGCCCTTGAATAATTATTTTATTTTAATGTGGCCCTAAGATAACCTAAGGTTGGACAGCCCTGATATAGATAGTAAACATAAAAGGCAGGATGTGAACCTAGAATATCTGACTCCAGAACCAGAAAACATTTAATATGCTACAATACCTCTCTGTGGACCGTCCTAGGAAACAAGTATTATGCTATGTGCTGGACATATAACTGGCTCTCATTTATCCTTATTGGAATGGCAGCCTTGTGTGGTAAAGGGAGTGCTGGACTGGGTCTTTCTTTGAACCCTACCTCTGAGACTTACTAGTTGTGTGACCATAGGCAACTCACTCAATTTTTCTGGGCCTCAGGTGTTTCTATGTGTGAAATGGGAACGATGATAACTGTTGTCCCTGTTGTAAGGTGCAAATGATCTTTTCAAACCTTAAAGCACTATATCAACGTTAGCTGTTATCTTTATTATTACTGGAAGTGAGTAGAGTCATAGGAAAGCCAGAAACGAATTGAACTGAACTGAATAGTTTCTGTTTGACTTTAAATTTCATTCCACCAACAACTGCTGTGAATAGCCCTTTCCTTCTCTCCCTCCCCAGTTTTTGGGCTTACTTTTGACTATCCATAGGCAGTCAGTCACTGGGGAAGCAAGGAGAAATCTGAAAGCCTTATAGCTTATCTATTCTCCCCAGCTGCACCTCCCACAATAATGAGAAGAGCCTAGAATTAAGCACCCAGAAACCTGAGTTTGAGTTTCTCCTCTGATAATCCTTAGTTGTGCGACTGTGGGCCAACCCCTTCCTTAATTTTTCTCAGCCTCAATTTCCTCATCTATAAAATGGAGATAATAATACTTTCATTATCTGCCACCTGGGAGTCCTTCTGTAGACAGCGTTTTAAAGTGCTAATGTGAGCCATTATTAGGATCATCAATTTAGAACTGGAAAGGGCCCTGAGGGGTTAACTAATCCAACCTCCTTATTTCACAGGAGAGAAAACCGAGGCCTGTAGAGGTGAGGTCACACAGGTCACACATGGCAGAGCTAGGATCTGAACCTTGGCCCTACAGCTTCAAATTCAACATTTTCTGTTGCACCAGGATGCTAACTAAGGGTGGAGAGCATCTCTTCTCAGGATGATACAAAGCAGTCATCTCCCAACCTGCCCTTTTTCAATTTGCTATCTTTCCGGTTTGTACTTTCTTTTAGTGGGATCGAATGAAGATGAGGAGATTGGTTTGGTTTCATCCAGCTTCTGCTGCTTGAGCTATAGAAAGAAGTAAGAGAAAAGAGGGATGATGATAATATAAATTGAAAGACTTAACCAGAGTGGGGGGATCATGTCAATAAGCAGCTGAAAGGAAGACCTGCCAGGGTAAGCTGTCTACAAATACTGCAGAGCTATCATGGCTCTGTAGAGTCACAAGGGATCTCAGTGGAAATCTGGGCCAGCTACTCATTTGGAATCCTGCACCCACTGGATCCCCTCCTTCCACAGCATCCCTGTTCTATGGCCGCCCTGCGTCTGGATGAATATAATGGCAGAGAGCTCGCCATAGCTCAAGACTAGTTCAACACGCAGTCAAGCCTCATTTTCTTTTATTCTTTGGTCCTGAAGCTAGACAAGCTTTGGAGAATGTTTCATTAGCAACATATGAATTGTGAAAAGACACTTGAATTAGGGAGAGACCTGATTTCCAGTCCTAGACAGACTGCTAACAGCTGCATAAGTTTGGACAGATCTTTTAAACTCCCTCAGCTTCAGCTTCCTTTTCTGCAAAATGAGGGGGTGAAACTAGCTGATCTCTAAGGACCTTTCCTACTCTGAATCCCATGACCTTAAAACTGCAGACGTATTCTCTGTCCCATGGGCTATTAATAGAAATACAACAAAACTTCTACTTGGTATGGGCAGCATAAAAATTGGGTTAACCTACAAAGTCCCTATTAACTTGTCTAGCTTATGGATGAACACCTTTAGGACCAAACTTCTGGATATTACAGCTGACTCTGGGTTAAGACTGGAAAGGAAGCTCAGTTCTCATAAATTAAGTTTTTGATTTGGAAACTTGACTACCGCTGAGCCAGAGGACACCGTCTCCCTTAAAAATCCGTGCTGTATTAAATCCTATAAGCAGCTGCTTTTCTTGCCAACCTGCCCACCTGCTTTGTAATGACAAAGGGCTTAGATAAAAACCGACTGAACTTTTGTGCGTGTGTGTGTGTGTGTGTGTGTGTGTGTGAAAATCGGCTTGTAGGTTACAGCTTTGATTTTGTTGGGATGGGAGAAGAGGTGGAAGGGGTGGGGAAAAGTGGAGAAAGGAAGAAATCCAAACCCGGTGGGAGTAATCTTTGACAGTGTGAAGGAGCGCGTCACAAAGGGAGCTGTTCTACAATCCAATAGGCAGAGTCCTTCGCTAACAGCCTGTGTGGGAGCAGATATAAAAGTGCTGAAAAAATCAGTGTGTGCTGATTGAACAGCGAACAACGAGGTTGGATAGCTCTGGGAAGGCAGGCATCCTGCTTCTTTTTTTGCTTGTTGGAAAGATTTCTGCTTTTGGGACAAGTCAAATCACTTACTCCCCTGAGCTGCCTTGGACTGACAGTGCTCCCCTCTTTTAGAGATAGGGAATTCTGGAGTCCAGAGTGGGGCGCAGCTCATCCAGAATGATAACTTCCTTGCTGTGGTTCTCCCTCCCATGCCTGGTGCAAGCCTTTGAGAGGCCTGAGAGATGGACCAACAACGGAAGTTTGGATGGAGACTTTGGGATCCCCAATGTATCAAGTTTTTTCCCCTGGGGCAACTACTCATTTTCAGATTGGCAGAACTTCGTGGGCAGAAAGAGATACGGGGCAGAATCTCAGAAGCCTATGGTGAAAGCTCTGCTCATTGTGGCGTACTCCTTCATCATTGTCTTCTCTCTCTTTGGAAATGTCCTGGTCTGTCATGTTGTCATCAAGAACCAGCGAATGCAATCAGCCACCAGCTTGTTCATTGTCAACTTGGCAGTAGCTGACATAATGATAACCTTGCTTAATACTCCCTTCACTTTGGTAAGAGCATGGAAACTGAGGTATTCTCTCTCTCTCTCTCTCTCTCTCTCTCTCTCACTGTGTCTCTTGATCTTTTCTTCCCCCTTTCTCTCCCACCTCTTCTTTTTCCTTATTTTCCTCTTCCTTTCTCTCTTTTCCTCTCTTCCTTCTCTGTACCTCTTCTTTCTTTCCTTCTTTCTCTCTTCTTTGTCTACCTTTCCTTTACTTCCTTTCTTTTTCACCTTCCTCCTTTTTCTTTTCCATTTTCCTTCATCTTTCCATTTTTCTTTTTTCCTTCTCTTCTACTTCCTTTCTCTCTCCTCTCTCCCTTTCCACTTTCTTTTCTATTTTCCTCCTTTCCTCTCCTCTCCTTTCTCCCTACTTCTTTTTTCTCTCCATCTTCTCTCTATCCTTTCCTCTCCTCTTTTCTCTCCCCATTTTGTTCCCCTCTTTTAGCTAAAGCTTCTGTGTCAGGAGCCACTGTATGAATTAGATCTGAGCATCTGCAGCCAGATGTGGGCAAAGAGCTTGCTTTCATATCCAATCTTGTTAGGAACTGAACTGTTGGATAATTGAGCAATAATTTGAAGGCTTTGAAATGACAGGTGATTGAAGCTATGACAGGATACAATTTGAATTATTATATCGAATGTACAGGCATTTGAAATCTTTTCCTTAAGCCCGTTGCTGTTTTGGCAATAAAGGAAATTGGAAACAGCTGGTGATGTCTGGTTATGGAAAAAATTAATGAAAGTTAAATTTATTTTCTAAACCATCTAGCAATCTCATCCATCCTCTCTGGTTTGCCCATAGTTGCAGGATAGGGACTGTGCTTGGTGGCGATAGGTAAAAATAATAGAGAAGACAGATATGATTCTTATCCTAAGTGTTTGGAATGGGTGCCCAGGATGAGCCCTTGGACCAGCTGCTTAGGAACAATTGAGGGTGTGAAAGGAGGGTCTCTGTCACTCCATTTCATTTCTGATCTGTTCATGACTCACAAGCAGAGTGGTTCAGATCTATTAGGAGAATAATTTACACCCACCTGAATGTCTTACAGATCACTGCTGAATAATAATACTTAACATTTGCATAGATCTTTAGTAATAGCTAACATTTACATAGAACTTTAAGATCTGTGAAGGGTTTTCCACATATTGTTATAGCCTAGCGAAGAGAGAGGCAGCCTTAAAAGAGCCTGGGTTCAAGTTCTTTCTCTGACATACACTAGCTGTGTAACTCCAGGCAAATCACAACCTTTCAGTGCCCCATGAGACTGTCCATGCAGCTATAAGTTGCAGGGAAGGTGCCATACTGCACTGGATGAGGGAGTTACCTCATCAGGGAGTTACCTGCTGCCAGTGAAATCATGGGTCTGGTCCCTACCCTTTTACTAATAATGTTCATTTTAATGTTAGTGTTAATGTTAATTTTAATTTTACTAATGATATTAATTTACTAATAATATTAATGTTAATGTTAACCAAGTATATTCTTCATGACAACCCAAGGAAGTAGGTATTAGTGGTATTGTTAGTCCCACTTTAAAGATGGGGAGCTGAAACACAGAGAGATTAAAGGACTTGCCTATAATCACACAGCTAGCAAGTATCAAAGTGGAAATTCTAACCTAGGCCTCCTAACTCCAAGCCTAATAATACTCTTTCTACTATGCTTCACAGCCCTCATTTGAAAAGTCTTTAAAGTGCTGTCATGTACTTCATTCTCTCATTTGATGTTTGCCACAGTCCTGCGACAGAGTAATATAAGGATTATCTTTATTTTACAAACAGGGAAACCAAGGCTCAGGGACTTGAATGGGCTGGCCTAAGATCACTCAACTATGTGAATGGAAGACTCTCGACTAGAGCCCAGGCGACCTGGCTGGCAGCAAGCCTGAGTTTTGGTCTCTGCTGACACAGAGTTGAGCCACTATTTTGTTCCTGGCTATTGCAAACCCTTATGATTTTCTAGCTGCAGTAAAAGCTGGAGTCCCATTTACAGTTGTCCAGACTTCTCAGTAGGAGATGAGAAAGGGCAGAAAGACAAAGGGAGCACAGCTCTTGAAGAGGGGGCAGAGTGTGAGCCCAGTGCCTCATTTTTTCCTGCTAAGGAGGCTTCTCAGCATCTGGCACAAGCACAAACAATGCCCTGACCAAGCAGTGCCACAGCCTTCTCACTCCCTGTAGCCCAGCACAAATGCCAGGGGAGCTACTGCTAAGCTATGAAGTTCCTCACCCCTAGGTGGCACCTTGAGCCCCTGAGTCCATCTGAAGCTTTACTCCTTTTATGTTGAGAGGTGCTGCACTGACTTAAGGAACCTACATTGGGCTTAGGCTGGTCCCCCAATCTGCAGCATCTGTAGTGGGTGTGTTAGTCTCAGAATCCTTTGGGAATGTGGAATTCGCTCCATGACCCCTGGGTGTGCCCCAGTGCAAACCCTTATTAACTCAGTTGCCTCCAGGACTTTGCCACTGCTTAAAACTTGGGACCATGACTTGGGGCAGCTAGTGGCTCGGTGGAAAGAGTACTATTCCTGGAGTGAGTAAAATCTAAGTTCAAGTCTAGCCTCAGATACTAGCTGTGTGACCCTGGGCGAGTCACTTGACCCCTATTTACCTCAGTTTCCTCATCTGTAAAGTGGGGATAGCACAATAGCACCTACCTCACAGGGTTGTTGTCCAAACCAAATGAGATAATAATCGTAAAGTGCTTTGCATGGTACCTGGCACATAGAAAGCACTAGATAAATAAGTGTTAGCCGGAGTTATTTAACCTCTATTTGCTTTAGTTTCCTCATCTGTAAAATGGGGATAATGACATAGCATCTGCCTCCCAGGGTTGTAGTGGGGATCAAAGGAGATAATATTCGTGAGGTGCTTAGCACAGTGCCTGGTACATCATCGGTGCTATGTAAATCCTAGCTATTGTATTATTATTAGCGTGGCTCACCTTTTTTGCCTCAGCCTGGCAGGAGCAGGCATAGATGCAGGGTAACGTTTCTACCCTTGGATTCTTTTTCGTATAAACTCCTCTTCCTGGTATTTAAGCTCTCCAACATTTGGCACGGACATCCCTATTTATCCTTATGTCATGCCATTCCCCTTCATGTATTTTCTGTTCCAGCCGAACTGGATGACTGCCCATCCCTGTTCTCATTTTGCCTATTCCTCTCTCTCGATCCCTTTAACACTCTCCTCCACGCCAGGAATGCACTCTCTTCTCTGCTTACCGATACCCTTCCCTTTGTTCAAGGACCAGTTAAGATGCTGCCTCCTCCATGAATCCTTCACTAAATTCTCCATCTCGTTCCAGATTTCTTGTAGGAGTTACTTTGGACTTCTCCTTTGCATGTATCTCACTCTCTCTCAGACCATGGTATACTTTTCTTTCCTCCTTCCCCTCCATTAAATTGTAAGTTCCTTGTTTTTCGGTGTGTATTCAGCACCTGACAGATACATGGTAGACACTTAATGAATGCTAATTGAATTAAATTATATTGAACTGCTCAGTTATGTGAAGATAAGTCCCAGGATTCCTTAGAAGACCTCAGATTATTGACTAGCTGTTTCATGTGTACTTTTTTCAATACATAGAAGAAATTTCCCTTGTCCTTATACCCTTTTGTCCATGAATCCCTTTGCCTTCCCATTATCTCCAAGGCCCCTAATCTCCTTCCTCTCTCTCCTTTTTTTAATTGAAATTTTTTTATGTTTTATTGTGAATTTATTTTCTTAAATACTTCCTTTTTTACTTATTAAATTTTTTTTTACTTAAATACTACATTTTAATCTAGATCTCTTCTCCCTCCTTTTTGTCAAGAGTTTGTTTCATTCCCTGTAGAATACTCCCAGTGGTGCTCACATGCTCATAGTCTTCCACCCCACTTGCCATCTCCCTTCTGGAGGAAAAAAATGCTTGTTAATTTGGTTGTTGTCCTCCATTCTCAAAGAGGACCAAAATAACATCACTATGCTATAGTTGAATTTCAGTGTGTCTGACTGTGGCCGATCAGACCAATATGAGCTTGGAATGTTCTACCACAGGTTGGGCATAAATAGTGTGAACGTTTGGGGTGTATTCTCTAAATTTGCACATCTTGCATTTCTTTTGAGCTATTTCAATTCTGCTTTGCTTATAGAGCACAGCACCTTTTCTGATGTGGGCATGCCATGCTGGCTTGTTAATTTAAAAGGAAAAGAAAAGAAAACTTGCCATAACCCAAGGTCAGGAGAGCTCATGAGAAATAAAACTTGTAGTTGTGTTCATAGGCTTATAGAATTTAGAATTGGAAAGGTCCTTAGTGGTCATATAGGCCACCCTCCTTATTTTTAATTAATTAATTAAATACCATATTATTTTTTTCCCTGTCAAGAAAATTTTTAGCATTCATTTTTATAAGATTTTGAGTTCCAAATTTTTCTCCCTTCTTCCTTCCCTCCCCTCCCCTTTTCTGAAAATGGTAGGCTTTTTGATATAGTTTATACATGTGCTATCATGTAAAAATATTTCCATATGAGTTACAGTTGTGAAAGAAGAAAACAGACCAAAAGAAAAAAAATCACGAGAAAGAATAAAATGAAAAAATATGCTTTGAGCTGCATTCAGAGTCTATCAGCTAGTTATCTGGATGTGGATAGCATTTTCCTTCATGAGTCCTTTGTACTTGTTTTGGAACATTATGTTGCTGAGAAGAGCTAAGTCATTCATAGTTGATCATCAAACAATGTTGCTGATACTGTGTACAATGTTTTCCTGGTTCTGCTGATTTCACTTTGCCTCAGTTTGTACAAGTCTTTCCAGGTTTTTCTGAAATCTTCCTGTTCATCATTTCTTATTGCACGATAGTATTCCATTACATTAATATATCACAGCTTATTCAGCCATTCCCCAATTGATGGGCATCCCCTCATTTTCTGATACTTTGCTACCATAAAAGGGTTGCTATAAATATTTCCGTACATGTAGGTCCTTTTCCCATTTTTATGATCTCTTTGGGATACAAACTTAGTAGTGGTATTGCTGAATCAAAGAGTATGCACTGTTTGGTTGCCCTTTGTGCATAGTTCTAAATTGCTCTCCAGAACGGTTAGATCAGTTCACAACTCCACCAACAGCACAACAGTGTCCCAATTTTCCCACATCTTCTCTAGCATTTATCATTTTACTTTTCTAGCATATTAATTATCCAATCTGATAGGTGTGAGATGGTTTAAATTTGTATTTCTCTAATTAAAAGTGATTTAGAGCACTTCTTCATATGCCTATGAGAGCTTTGATTTTTTTTCATCTTTAAACTGCCTATTCATGTCCTTTGACTGTTTATCAATTGGGGAATGGCTTGTATTCTTGTAAATTTGACTTAGTTTTCTATATATTTGAGAAATGAGGCCTTTATCAGAGATACTTCCTTATTTTTTATAAATAAGGAAACAGACACTCAGATTTAGTTGCCCAAGGTCAAACAGATAATAAAGGGCAGAGTCAGGAAATGAAGCCAGGTCCTTTGACTCAAAATTTAGCAAACTTCTCATCACACTGTCTGTCTGTCTCTCTGTCGATCTTTGTTTCTTTCTAGGTGCGCTTTGTGAACAGCACATGGATATTCGGGAAGGGCATGTGCCACATTAGTCGATTTGCCCAGTATTGCTCCCTCCATGTCTCGGCCCTGACCCTGACAGCGATCGCTGTGGACAGACACCAGGTGAGGCTCCATTTATGGGGAAAGCCATTTTCCTTCCCATCTCTACTGCTAAAGGACTTTGAGGGTTCTGAGAGGGGGCTTTCAATGGCACAAACTTGCCGCTGGTGTGTTTGTAATGAAGAATTTACGTGAAGTTGTTGTGTTGGAAAATAAATGCAGAAGAGCTTGGAAGCGAGGGGAGAACAATGGCTGCCCTTGCATTAACTCCACTGCTGATCCGGAACTGTGTTACTTGATAATCAGAATTTTACAGCCCGGGCTACTCATCCTGGCTGAGTCAGAAAGACTTGTTCACAAAAGAGAGGAGATCCAGAGGTCTTGTTTACACCTTTATTCTGGATCATTTTGCCTGTCATCATCAAGAAGGTGAGATAGGGTTGGAGGAGATGAAAGACATGGTCACAATGTCCATAGCCTCCTGACCAGAGAACAGATTTAGAGGATGGTTTTGGATTGCTGTGAGGTTCTGGAGCATTCTATGCTACTACTAGAAAGTAGTAGAATTCATAATTGACATGTACTTAAACTGTGTGAGGCTCTAGATCATATGTAGGTTTTAGATTTGAGCTAGGCTTAGATGATGTGAGT
>JAQQSZ010016331.1:0-11058 GCA_028646595.1 Phalanger gymnotis
GGAAATGGGGAGAAAATCTGTAATTCAAACGCATGTGAAAATCAATGCTGAAAACTAAATATATTAAAAATAAATTAAAAAAAATTAAGCTGGCTCCATGTTCTTCCCCTTCCTATCTCCCCAAAAAAGGAAAGAAAAAAAATTCTTTCCTAGTGTATTGTCTATATTTCTCTACAGGATAGATCTCAACTCTCGGGTCGCTATTTGCATAGTTTTCATATTCCAATTGATAACCCCACACTTGCTGACTTCAGGACTGACACGACTCTCAACAAATGATTATGTCAAATAACAGTTAAAAAAGCTCAGCACAAAAATGTGGTGAGGTGGATCTGAATCCTCAAATGTGTCTTGTCAAATGCTTTTTGAAATACAACCTCTCTTGGGGTTTTATAGCCGTCTCGAAGGAATCGGCAGCATCCGTAACGTCCCTGGTAGAGAAAAGAAGACATACAAATAAATGACAATGAAAAGAAAAAGTCAAACTTGGAATCACTATAACGCCCCAAGAGATGATGCACACCTCTCACTGTACATCTAAGGTGTGCTTTCATCATCGGTCTTCTGAAGTTGCTAGTTTGTTATTTTGATGAGAATTATGAGATCCTGCAAAGTTGCTTTTTCTTGTTTGCATATCGGAATGCTTGTGTTTGTTGATGATTGTAAAGTTTATAATAAAAAATAAAATTTAATTTAAAAAATAATGAAACATTCTTTTCAGTAGAGAAGTTGGTGACTGTGAGTACAGATTATTGTATATACTGTCAGACTCAATGTGTTTGCTGGGTTTAATAACTGTCTTTATTATATAATGTCATATATGTGTGTGTGTATATATATAAATGTATAAATTTTTAGTATAACTGACTTTTTCACCATGCCCTAGGAACCTCATCATTCTACAAGATCCTATCAGTCTTGGTATCCATGCCTCATCACTACTCATCTCTGCCCCTTTGATTAGAAGGCAGAGCCATGAACTTGAAAACTCCATTTGGGGAGGGCATTCAGATAAGACATTTCCTCATTTCTTACCTGGCTTTGCTACTTTGAGGCTTCTCTGACTTCAGCATGCCCCCACCATTTCAACTCCCCACCTTGCTCGTCCTTTTATGTGTTGTCTTCTCCTGCTAGATTGTAAACTCTTTAATTGTTGACCGACTAATGTAAAGTTTATTGGGTGGTGAGGTTATACCCAGAAATGACTTTGAGAATAAAAGGCATTAATAAAACTTTTAAAATAAATAAAATGTATCCTTGTCAGCAAGATACTTTTTTATGTGTCATAATAGCAAAGTAAATTAAGGTGTGGTCAATACCCATGAGGTGATTTCCAGTGGATAAGCCATCCTCTCCTCCAATTTACCAAACCATACAATAATTTATTGTTGGAATAGTTGGGACATCTGAATATACCCTTTTCTGGCTGAGATGTGAAAACTCTAAGTACATAATGGCCCTCTAAGAATCAAAAAGTATTTTTCAGAGAGGCAACGTGAGATGGCCAAAAGCCAGATTTCAGTTTGAGAACCTCATTTTATAAATTTAATTTAGCAAACATTTATCCATACCTAAAATTGTAGTAGGCCCTTGGAAATGCACGTTAGATAAAGACTGGGCCCCTGCTCTGGCAGAGCTAACAGTCTAGTGGCGGAAATGACACAAAATATAGATAACTGTAGGAAATAATAATAAGTGACAGATTCACTAGAGGTCCTGGGAGCAGACTGATACTGAGGGATTTGGGGAGGGGATCAGGAAAGGCCATCTTATTAATACGGGGTCCTCCTCAAGGATTTGTCCTAGGCTGTCTATACTTTCACCTTTACTGAGTTCATGTGCTCGGACAGATTTGGTTACCTCTACGCAGATGATTCACAAATTTACATATCTCTTCTGATATTTAGTCCATGTCAATGATTATATGTTCTTCCTGGATGTCCCACAGGTATCTCAAACATATCCAAAATGAACTCAATCTATCCCCTAACTTTTTAATTTATGTTTAAGGCACCATTATCTTCTCAGTGATTTAGAATTCTAAATGGAGATGTCTATAGCATTTCCCTTTTCCTCATCTCATGTTATTATTCACTTATTAAGTCTTACCAGTTCTACCTTAACATCTCTTATATCATTCCTCTTCTCCATTCACACAGCTACTAGAATAGTTGAGGCCTGCAACACCTCTCCCCTGGATTATTTGTTAATAGCCTCCTAACTGAATTCAAAGTTTCTAGACTCTCATCTCTAATCCATCTGACAGAATTGCCAAAATTTTCTTCCCAAGGGATTGTTCAGAGTATGTCACTATTATGCTCAAAAATCCTCATTGACTCCCCAGTCCCTCTAGGATAAAATATAAATTCCTTGGTCTGCCATTTAAGGCCACTCATAATCTGGTTCATTCTTACTCTTCTAGACTTATTTCATTTTATTCAACTTCGCATACTCCATTTTCTAGACAAATTGGAATGATACAAAGATGTTTTTGAGAATGAAGGAGGGGCGGGCTGAAGGAACTTTAGGCTTGATGGCCTCAATCACATAAACAATCATCTACCTATAAGCATGAAGATGGGTGAACTTGAGGTTAGGGGTTTGAGTAGACAAAAAAAGTTTGGAAGAGTCAATGCAGACTAAACCAATATCAACAAGAGCACAGTAAAAAGATTAACAAAAGCAGCAGTGACAATCCAATTGAGGATTCATTAATTAATTAACCATAAATCTGTAGGGGATAAAAATAGTGTTGTTTTGTGAGTCTACCTGAGATTTCCAATTGGCCATAATTTTTGGTAGCATCCTCAGATTGGTGTGCCATGCTGTGTAATAACTGCCCACTACTATAGGTAGCTGTATACCAGTGGTGAGTAAACTGATTCTCTTTCCACGTAGCAAAAAACAAACAAATCAAAAATTCACACTCAAGAGTGAAAGGCAGCAGCTTAAAGAGATACAAGTTTCAATTCATTATGGAGCAGAAAGGCATAAGTGTAACAAAATCTTACCTGGAGTTTGGCAATGATTTCATTTTTGGTCTCGTTCACAATGTTCACATCTTCCACTGCAAATGCAGGGTAAGAAATGATGGAAAGAAGTCCAGCATCAATCTCTTTAGATGTGGATGCCCTTGGCAGCATTGACAATAGAATTGACTATAAAAAGTAACACCCCCAAAAAGTTTTACTCAGAGGAGTACCAATTATAAGTGATGATATCCATAAATAAGTAACAAATTGAACTCATAAATTGTGGCATAGTAGAAAGCACACTAGATTGAAAGTCAGGATACCTGGGTTTGACTCTTGATTCTGTTATTAACTACCTTGTATAACCCTGGCCAAATCATTTCACCTCTTTGGGACTCAGTTTCCTCATTAGTCAAATGGGAGGATTGGACTAAATGACCCCTCAGATCTTTTCAATGTATTGGTAATTAAAATGGAACTTTTTTACTATTTTTTCTTTTAGAATACTAAAGTAATCAAGTGCCTTTGATTAAGTCTTGCTACCTACTAAGCCCCAGGCCCACACCCTTTTGCTAACTAGGTATGAAGCCCCAGGTCCATACCCTTTTGCTGATTAGGTGTGGAGTCTTTGGGCCCTAAGAAGGGTATATAAACTTAGAGGTTAGCACTTTGTTTAGGGCTCTCACTCACTGGAAGAGTGTCATGTGATTTGACTAGATGAGACTCTGGCCACTGTTAAGAGACCCCTGGCTTGAAAACCCAGATGTTGGTGCTTCCCTGGTAACTATGTACTGATACACTGAACAGAAAGCTTGAAGCCTATCTACTGGTTTGTGATATTTGATCTGTAGATACTTTGTTTGTAATTTCTGTTTGTATTTGCTCTGAAGTTCAGGGTGCTGGCTCTTCCCCCTGAATTAAGTAAATGATACACGTATGTTTGATTAAAGTGAGATTGTTAACCCCTTAAGGTTGCTTTCCTTAGAAAAGCAGATCAAAGAACCTGTGCTGGCAGCTCTTTTGTGTGCTGGTGCTGTTGGTCTTACACTGCCACAGTAGCAGCAAGCCACATTATTGTTACACTCAGTTATAAATGTTCTATGAGTCTTTGAAAGAGTGTAGGCTACTGGATTTCACTGTGGTTCAATGGAAATTATTATTAATAATTGTAATAATAACAACTAGTAACTAAATAGCACTTTCCTCCCCAGAGACCCTGTACATCTGTACAGGAAGGGAGGACAGGGCTTCCTGTGTCTATTTGCTTACTGTATGTAAATGCCTAGGTTGCTTCCTGGCGAGGAAAATAGGCAACAGAGATCAGAAAAGAACATATCTACGATGTTAATGGGTTGGAATCCAGAGATTTTGTGGAACATATCCAATTGGACAAATTCCCTGAGAAACTACTTGAAACAAGAGTCAAATGTAATAGGTTTAACTAGTGCTTGAATGCTGAATCAATTCCAGACTAGAAACAGCAGGTCACTCATATTACTGGAGGCGTTTTGAAATAAGCTCGAGCCACAGAATTGGCTTTGATTTGTTCATCTTGAAATCAAAAGAAAAGGTTGGGGCTGCAAGGAGAAGTTTGGGAAGCAGGATTAAAGCCAAAAGAGTTTGGCAATTCTGAACCACAGGTCTAAAGTATCAACTGTCATTTGAAGATTGCTTGAAGGAAATGAGGGCAACTAGCCCAGAGAAAACTTAGGAGAGACATTCTTGGAATTCACTCCCTCCATACCGTGGCTTAATAGACTCTCTCTCCTTTCTAGAACCACCTTTGACATGAAGCCTTTCTTGATACTCTTCTCCCTCCACTCTGCTTCAACCCCAGCTTCCAAGCTCTAGTGCACTCTTTTCCTAACTACTTTGTATTTAATTAAGATTTATTATCTTTCATTGTATTCTGTGTATATTTATATATGTACTTGTCCATCCTGCTAGAACGTAGGCTCCTGGAGAATAGGGATTATCTAATTGTTCGTATGCCCAGCACCAACAGTATCTGGCATAGAGTAGCCAGATTGTCTTCAAGAAGTTGAAGGGTTATCATGTGGAACAGGGATTAAACTTGTTCTGCTTAGCTCCAAAAAGATAGAGGTACAAACAAATGAGTGGAAATGGCAAAAAGGCAAATTTAGTTTTGACACGTAGAAAAAACCAAAAAAACCAACAATTACAGCTATTTCCAAAGTGAAGAGGCTGCCTGAGAGTATGGCCCCTCCTCACTAGCGGTCTTCTGGTAGAGGCTGGATGACTACTTGTCAAGTATGTTTTAACAGGCATTGGAGGGACTTTCTAACTCTGGTATTCACACGACTCTACAGTCCTACATTGTACCAGGAAGGCTGTTACCTGTGTGAGCTTGGGCAGTAACCTCCTGAGGCCACCCATACACTCATCTGTAGAATGAGGGGTTCAGACAAAGAATAATAGCAATAACAAGCGTAATGAAAATAATCGCTAATATTTATACAGAGCTTTAAGGTCTGCACAATGCTATGTAGACATTTCATTTCATCCTCACGACAGTCCAGGGACATAGGTGCCATTATCATCTCCTCAGGAGGTTAAGGCAGAAAGAAGTTAGTTAACCTGCTCACGGTTACATAGGTTATGTGCCACAGGCAGAATCTAAGCCAAAGTTCCTGATTCTAAGTCACTTGAGGATACGGGCAGGAGGATTTGGAGAGAGAGGACTACTTTCTAAATCTTAAGAGTATATGCATCATTCACCCCTGGCCCTCGCACATATCCCTTTTCTTATCAGCACAAAAGAAGAGTTGGTTAGTGTGGGTACAAACTTCACACAAGTACACAAGTGGCAAATTGTAATGGTCAGAGTGCTGAACCCAGAGTCAGGAAAATCTGGGCATGGACTAAGTTATCAGAGCCTGTTTCTTCATCTATAAAATTGGGATAATATATGTATGTATTTACTGTAATATATGTATTTACTTTACCAGATGGTTATGAGGCTCAAACAAAATTATATACAATATATATGTATATGTATATATGTACATATATATATGTATGTATGTATGTATGTATAAATCTCTTCACAGACATAACAACAGTATACAAATGCCTGTTACTATTAGAAACATAGTACCATCTAATATGGCTTACCACAAAGGTCTGGCTTGTCCAGTTTCAACCTGTTTCATCATTGGGTCAAGTTCAATGCAGAGAAAAGGGAGGAATCAAGGATCATAAATTCTAGTTCTAGTTCTGCTATTCATTAGTGGTAGAACCTTGAGCAAGTCACTTTATTTCCCTAAGCCTCATGTTCCCCTTCAGTGTTAGTGAGGTTGATCAAAGGAGGAGGTCGTGACCAATTTGATGAATTCTCCCCTCAGCCTGATGATGGACTTTGGCAGCATCTATGAGCACCGCCCCATGGAGTGTAGAGATGCTCCTGTATCTTGTTTATTAGACACAGAGAACTCTTGATGACAGGCTGTTAGACACAAGAGGATAGATACTTTTCAGAGAAGCCATTTCTACTGTCCAACAATTAGATAAACAACCTGCTTACAAAGGCTCTCCTTTTTTTCATTCTCTCAACATTCCCTGATCTATCCCTTTATATATGAAAAAAGGAAATAATACTAACTCATCATGCCTTACACAGTTATGATGAACAGAATAAGAGAATGTATGTGATATTCTCTTGAAAATTATAAAATGCTACACAGATTAAGTATTATTAGGTTGTGTGCCTTACTCAATCCTAGTTCTTGGGCTATTCAGTTATTTCTTAATGGAAATCAATTATAAGCCCCTAGTTTCATCCCAAAAAACTGTTACCAAGTAACTGGAACCAAGCAATGTTTTTTCCCCATAATTCATCCCAGCAATTATTCACTAGGCCCTTCTCTACCTTGGAAAATTTCTCCCAATGCAAATCTTTTATTTGTCTTCCTTTGATAGAAGTTTTGTTTTCTCTTCTAAGTAGCCCTTCAATCCGAATCAAATTCTTTGAACATCCCCCATATGCTACTCCTCTATCTTTTCTTTATTTGTCTTGCTGTAGGTCAAATCGTTCTACTCCACAATCCTTCTCCGATTTCACATACTGGTAAGATAAGTTGATAGCAAGAAGTATGGGTACTAAAGGATACATACATGCCTGTAAAAAAGCCCCTCAGAGGCTTTGGGACTGCTTAAATCTGTATATAAGAGGGTTAAGAATGAGAATAAACAGGTCTAGGAGACAAAACTAGCTCTTGAGGCTTAGCGATCTGTTCTGTGTCTTTTCCCCATCCACTCTTTTACACGGGAGAATGGAAGAGATTTAGTGTTTGAAAATGGGTAAACCCAGAATCCCAGGTGGTTACTAGTAAATAACAATGACCTGCTTAACAGTCTAGCTTTCAAAGATAAAAATATTAAAAGATATATAAACATTCACCATAAGCTAGGTCCCTGGACCAAGAAGAAAAGTACAAAACAGACCATCAAGAAGGACCTTGCTCTGCATTCTAACACTAACTTTATAGTCAGATGACCTAAGTTTATGTCCTAGCTCTGCCACTTATTATTATTGCTCAGCAGCTGAGATTCTGAAGGGACACGATGAGAAAATCTGGGGGAGAATTTTTTTTTGCAAAAGCCTGGAAAACAGTCAACCAACCATATAGCCAAGATTCTATTAAGCGTCTACTATGTGACAAGCAACCTGTCCTAGTGCTAGAAATAAAAGAAAACTGAACCAGGCCTTCTCCCCATCAAGAACTTGGGGTCTGAGAGTGGGTGGGGGAATACATACATATAAAAGTATATACAAAACATATAAAAATGTAATTTTGGAGGAGAAGGCACTAGAGTATCAGGAAAGGTTTCATGTAGAAGGTAATGCTTGAGCCGAACCTAAGTAACCAGGGTTTCCAACAGGCAAAGGTAAGGTCTTCCAGTAAGACCCTGCAGACATGGGGGACATCCCATACAAAAAGCATGGAGATGCAAAGGGGAATCAGTGTTACAAGAAGATAGCAGCTCTGCCGTGGTCAAAACTGGTTTCTATATTGTGCCCACTATATTCTGATTGGTGTTATGTGTATTTGTATTAAAAGTGATCACATCAATGGGAGCTATGATTTTAGAAGATATAGACCAGAGAATAATTTGACTCTGGCCTAGCCATTTCACAGGAAGATGACATTCTGCAGCTGGAGGTGCCCTCAGGCACCACACAAGGAAAGGAATACTTCATCACAACATATTCCAATGCTACTATAGTGCAGTCTTACCTGGCAGTGCTCCACCTCATCAGGAAGGACGTGAATCACTGACTTCCGTCCTCCATGGGCTCCAAACAGATCCAATTCATCAATTGCTTCCAGTGCTGCCTATAAGCACAGGTCTAAGGGTTATTCTCACCACCCTACTTCATGCACTAACGCATTTTACAAGAACATTTTCCCCTAGGAAAAACAGCAATATTTCTAAGTCCTACTTGATACTCTTGTAAATGCATGCTATCTTTGTTTTCACAAAACAATATTTCATTACACTTTGCAGTTCACAGTATAAGAGAAATAGAAATATATTTCTAAAGAGAACTGTCTATATGATAAATGAATTATCTACAAGTTTGCATATGTTGAAATTCATATATCTAGTGTCTTTCATTTCTCATACCTTATCCTTGAAGGAAAATTTCTGCCATAAGACTTCTTGAATTTATTAATGTGGAGAAGGGGGGGAGAAGGCACAATTTTGGTGAATTTTTCTCAAATGAGTTTTTTTTTTAAATTATGCCTTCCAAGTCTACATTTTATATATAAAAAAATGTCCTGCCATGTAAGGTGGAAGAAAATAGAATTGAGAAAGCCAGAGGAGAAGACCAAACTTGAAACCTACAGACTAAAAAGAGTGTTCAGTCTACTTTTATAGCTAGGACAAAAAGAACCTGCCATGAACATCATCACTGGTTTCTTGGAAGACAGAACACAAGACTGTGGAAAGAATACTATTCTATAAGTCAAAGGATCAAAGTTCTAGTCCTTGTTCTGACTTTTATTTGGCCTATGACCTTATGCAAGTCACATGACTTATCTAATCTTTAGAAATAGCATAACTAGGGCAAAAGGAACTGAACATGAAGTCAGAAGACTTGAGTTTGAACGTGATTCTAGTATTTACCAATAATATAATATAGTAGAAAGAATAATGAATTTCAATTCAGATGACCTATGTTTATATCACAGTTCTACCACTTACTACTTGATGGATCTAGACTAGAGGACCTTGGGGTCTCCATTCCCTCTGGATCTATGATGCTATCAGTCTAACTGGGACAATAAGAAAGTCGGTTCATTTTTTTGAGCCTCAGGTTCTTGAACTGTAAAACGGTAATGACATTTGTTACGGGCTTCCTAACAGGTTTGCTGTGAGGCCAGTTCTTCCCGAGTCTGAAAGTGTAAATGTTATCTTATCTGTTGCAAGATGGGTAAAATACTGCCTCACCTCACTTATAGCATTATTCCAAAGATGACTACAGGGATGCACATGAAACTGTCTCTAGATCATAGGATTTAGAGCTAGGAGAGACCACAGGGATACAGTCAACTCTAGAATTATCATTTTACAGGTTAATAGAGATCCAGATATGATAAAAGATTTATAGAAAGAAGGGAACTTAGAGATGATTGAATACAATGCCCTCATTTTGCATATGAGGAAACTGAGGCATAAAGTGACCTGCTCAGGGTTACACCGCTAGCAAAGAAAATTAATGTAACTTGAACTTAGATGTTCCAATTCCAAAGCCAATGGCCTTCCCATTGTATCCCACTCTTGTCTGAAAAATACAAAGAGGTATACAAATGTGAAGCATTACTTTTATCAAACAGTTTCAAGAACTGACACACATGAGCAAATAAACATTGCAAAGAATAAGGGCCACTGTGTGTCCTGTAGATATTGACTTCCTATCAACATCAAAGCAGATCCTTCATGATACAGTCTTAAGAAAGTTGTATGCCATTTAGAGTATCTTAAAATATATTATTAGAACTCAAAGTAAAGTGAATTGAGCCAAAACAAGGGGGCAAAACAAAGGAGAAGAATAAACTCACTTTGGCCATTCCTACAGAGCTTGCATTCAGTTCAGGTATGCCCTGGTTCGTCTTATCTCCCCGTTCCCACATTCCATAATCCTATAGGGAGAGAAAAGAAAGGCAGCAATTGAAAGCACAGAAGGAATAGGCAAGTAAAAAGTAAAACATGATTTGTTCATGTTACTGTAACTATAGCAAAATACTAATATATTTTCTTCTTTGGTGATCACATATCCAAAGAGCTTTACATACTCACACTACATTCTTCAAAAAGTACATTTCATTCAAGTTCTGTATAAAATGTAAAAAACGATTTCTTTTATCAAAGATAAATGAATAAAGAAAAAACCCTCAATCCTCTACTCTTAGAAGTGATTGTTATGCAGTAACAAATTCTTGGCTTGCAGAGAGGGAAAAAAAAATACACACACACACACATACATATATATATATATATACACACACATACAAACACATATATATAAAGAAGTGTGTATGTATGTGTGTGTATATATAATATATGAAAAATGACAAATAAACAATATTTTGCTGAATGACCCTAAATCTGATTTATTATTTTAAATTGTTACGTTTATTCAAATGTGTATTGAGGTAAAGAATCAAGAAGCAAATGAAACTTCAATATATGGATTATAACCAGATAAATCTAAAGCCAGTAAGTTCATTTCCTATCCATTTTTAGTGCCATTTCTTGGAGAAATGTTCGGCAAATTCAAAATATAGCTTAACTTTCTTTTTTTTTAAAAATTTTCTTATTTAATATATTTAGTTTTCAGCATTGATTATCACAAGAGCTTGAATTACAAATTTTCTCCCCATTTCTACCCTTCCCCCCACTACAAGATGGTGTATATTCTGTTTGCCCTGTTGCCCACTCAGCCCTCCCTTCTGTCACCCCACTCCCCTCCCATCCCCTTTTCCCTTCCTTTCTTGTAGGGCAAGATAAATTTCTATGCCCCATTGCCTGTGTATCTTATTTTCTACTTGCATGCAAA
>JAQQSZ010016332.1:0-11058 GCA_028646595.1 Phalanger gymnotis
GGGGGGGCAGTTTGCAGCTTGCCCAGAGTCTCAACACTCCTTCCATGAGTGTGCCCCCAAAAATCAAATGCCAAGCTCTTCCCAGTTATATCCAGTTTTTGGAGCCCTGAAGGCTCTGACCTCACCCAGGCTGGGACTGGGAAAGTTCTCCATCCCCAGGATCACATCATATACAAAACAATGATTCCTACTTGTCTCAGTGCTGAGAAATACTCCAAGACACAAAGATCCCACTTTATCTGCCCCAGAATCATTAAAGGAACTTAAGAGAAGAAAAGCAAAATGTCCCACCTTAATTACTATAACATAATAATGTTAATGTTACACCTAATAGGGGTTTGGGCCTGGGGCTTAGCACTTAGCAAGATTCAATGACAAAAGCCAAACTCTTTAAGGGCACTTGTTGAACTAAATGCTAAGGAGACAATTTTTTGCCTTATGACACAAGAGGGGAACCACCTATTGCTATTTTCAGGCTATCAATCTAGGGAGAAAAAAAAGTGGGGGTTGTTTAGGAACCTGGAGATAGAGGCTTCCTTTATTTTTTTCTTTGTTTTCCTATTTTGTTTTTGTTTTCTCCTGAGACAGCAATTTTACATGGCATTAATAATAACAGCAGGTTTCTGCTAAAGGTTCAGGTCAGAAACCACACATATAAAAGCATTTTCTTTTTTTGTTGTTTGTTCAACATCAAAACAACATAGCCAATTCTGTCTCCAGAAAGTAATGAGGGTTAACTCTATAGATCTTAACATTTGTGGTGCACCTAATAGAGGCAGTGAAACTACACACAGTGATGCTTCCCATATTTGGAGCCTTTGTTGTTTTCCAAGACATATCTCTGCTACCAAACCAGTTATATCAGAGCTATAGAAATATATGCTGGTGCTTCTCAGCTAATTCACCCTGTTCAAATCTCCCTGTAACTCTGCTGTGGTCAGCAGTTGCAGGCTTTAGGAAGCAACTTGGAACAGGTTGTATATAATTTATCATTGCATTAGGATAGTTCTATTAAATAGTTTTAAAAAAAAGAGAGACTATATTACTGTTTTCTGTTCCTTATTTTATCTCCCCACCACCTTTCTTCCTGGATCGTTTATGAGGATTTTAAAATGTTTTCTTATTTAGCAGCAATGAAGTAGAAAGGGAAATAGCTCTCTAGAACAATCAGTAAACAAGCATTTATGGAGTTCAATACTGTAGCTATGAGAAGTAGTGTGGATAGAGACCAAGCATCAGGCAAGAATACCTGGATCCAAATTCCACCTCTGACATATATACCGGCTTGTGCCCCTGGATAAATCCCTTGATCCCGCAGTGCCTGAATCACCTCTATAAAGCTATTAAGTTGCAGAGGAGGTACTAATTTGCCCTGGATCAGGGAGTTTTGATAGGGATCATTCCCTGTAGCAATGAAACCACAAGTCCAGTGAAAAATACTATGGTACTATTTATTCTATACTGTCATATGAAGTTGGATAGACAACAAATAGAGTGCATGTATCAGTGCATATGTCTTGGACAGACAATGGAAGTACAGAATGTCATCTGCTTAGAATTAAACAAGAGGAGGTAAGCAGGCTGTATTACCTCTGAGAAATAGGATATTTCTTTTGATGACTCCAACTGTCTTCTTGAAACAAAAAACCAAATCAAAACAAAACAAACTCCCCTCAAAACCCAACTCAACCCAATCAAAGACCACAACAAAAAACCCAACCCTTTATTTGTAGCTTTCCTTTCTACATTAACTAAATTTCCTCCTCTATTCCTCTCCCTGCACCTCCCAGAGAGCCATCCCTTATAATAAAGGTTTTTTTTAAAGAAAAAGTGGAAGAAGAGGGAAAAATTAAAAAAAAAACTGATTAATGCATTGATAAAAGCTAATAATATATTCAATGCTCCACTCTTAAGGATTCCCTCTCTTCACCTCTTCAGAAAAGTTGAGGGAGGTGACTCATATCTCTATTTTGGCAATAAAGTTATTCTTTGTAATTTTGTAACCTTTATTTTCAGTTGTTTTAAGTGATGATCTTTTTTCTTTCTTTTTTTAAAAGCAAATTGACCAAAGGCTTATCAATTTTGTTGTTTTTTGAATAAAACCAGCTCAGTTCAGTTGTTTTCTTGATTTCAATTTTATTAATTTCTCCTTTGGTTTTCAGTGTTTCTAATTTGGTATTTAATTGGGGATTTTCAATTTGCTCTTTTTCTAGTTTTTTCAGTTGCATGCCCAATCCTTTGATCTCCTTTGTCTCTATTTTATTCATGCAAGCATTTGGAGATATAAAACTTCCCCTAAGAACTGCTTTTGCTGCATCACATTAGTTTTGGTATGTTGTCTTATTATTGCCATTCTCTTGAATGAAGTTGTCGATTGTTTCTATCATTTGTTCTTTGACCCACTCATTTTTAAGATTAGATTATTTGGTTTTCAATTAATTCTTAGTCTATCTTTCCATGGTCCTGAGTGGAATGCTGAAATAGTGAAGGCCCCTCAGTATGGTATTGAATAGAATACTGAAATAGTGAAGCACCCCCTCAGCATGGGAAAAGACCTTTCCTCTCCTATCATCCACCCCCCATCCTGCACCCCTCCATTTTTTAGAACCTTCTTTGCTGAGAAATTAGAGATAAGAAATTACATCAGAAGATAGACACCTGCAAGGTCCTGCTTATCTAGCTTTTACTCCCTTTTCCCTGGTCTCACACCTGTCTTTTTGTTCTTTTTTCTCTGTTCCTGGGAAAAGATTATGCCCTTAGAACGTGAGTTCCAAATCCAGTCAATGGGAAGGGGAGCCAGTATGGGATGGGAGAACTCTGTTAGTGTCTATATAACTTGCATTGAGCTGTATGCAAAACACACACACACACACACACATACACACGTGCTGGCATCATCTTGGGCCACGCTAGGGTGTGTCCTTTCTCATGAGAAAGTAATAAACTCCTTTTTCCTTTTTCTCAAGAATGGTCTCTGTATATTTTTAATGTGAGTAGTTGTGTCCACACAGTCCTTTTTTACAAACAATTTTTTTTTTTTTGCATAATGATCTGAAAAGGATGCAATGACTATTTCCGCCTTTCTGCACAGGATTGTGAGGTTTTTATGCCCTAGTACGTGGTCAAATTTTGGATATGTGTCATGTACTGCTGAGAAAAAAAGTATATTCCTTTCTATACCCATTCAGTTTTCTCCAGAGGTCTATTATATCTACCTTTTCTAAAATTCTATTGCCTCCTTAACTTCTTTCTTGTTTATTTTGAGGTTAGATTTATCAAGTTCATAAAGGGGGAGGTTGAGGTCCCCTATTACTCTAGTTTTGCTGTCTATTTCTTTCTGTAGCTGCCTTAACTTCTCTAAGAATTTGGATGCCATGCCACTTGGTGCAAATATGGTAAGTAATGATATTGCTTCATTTTTTCATGGGGCTTTTTAGCAGGATATACTTTCCTTTCTGATCTCTTTTAATTAGATCTGTCTTTCCTTTTGCTTTGTCTGAGATTAGGATTGCTACCCCTGCTTTTTTTCTACTTGAACTGAAGCATAATATATTTGTAAACAACATATTGTAGGATTTTGTTTTTTAATCCATTCTGCTATCTGCCTCTGTTTTATGGGAGAGTTCATCCCATCCATATCCACAGTTATGATTACAATTTTTTTCTTTTTTCCATCCTATTCCCCTTCGTTTATATTTTTATTTCTCCCTTCTCCTTTCCCCTCCTCAAAAGAGTTTTGCTTTTGACCACCACCTCCATCCATATTCCCTCCCTCCCAGCCCCTCCCGTCTTACCCTTTTCTTTTACTACTTCTTCTCTCCCTTCTAACCCCTCCCCCTTTACTTTCTTCTTTCTGCTCCTACTGTCTGTAGGGCAAGTTTCATTTCTATACTTAACAGAGTATATCATTCTCTCTTTAAACTAAATCCAATGAGAGTAAAGCTCAAACACTGCTCTTCTCCCTCCCTTCTTTTCCTCTAGTATAATGTGTTTTTATGCCTCTTCATGGGATATAATTCACCCTTTTCTGCCTTCTCCTTGCCTCTTCTAACATTACAATCTCTTTTCATACCTTAGTTAAGTTTTTTTTATCATCATATCAGTTAATTTATACCCACATCCTCTGTCTTACTAACTATACCATTCTCAAAATTTGCATATATCATCCTCCCATATGGGGATGTAAACAGTTTGCCCTTGTTAAAAAAAAAAATCTTTTTTCACCCTGTGTACCTTTTTATGCCTCTCTTGAGTCTTATATTTGAAGATGAATTTTCCATTGGGCCTTTTCATTAGGAAGGTCTGGAATTCCCTTCTTTCATTGAATGTCCATCTCCTTGCCTGAAAGATTATGCTCAATTTTGCTGGATACCTGATTCTTGGTTGTAGTCCAAGCTCCTTCGCCTTTTGGGATGTGATATTCCAATCCTTCCAATCTTTTAATGTAGAAGCTGCAAGGTCCTGTGTGATCCTGACTGAAGTTCTACAATATTTGAATTGTTTCTTTCTGGCTACTTGAAGCATTTTCTCCTTGACCTGATAATTCTGGAATTTGGCTACAATATTCCTTGGAGTTTTCAATTTGGGATCTCTTTGAGGAGTTGATCAGTGGATTCTTTCGAGGACTATTTTACCCTCTGGTTCTAGGACCTCAGAGCAATTTTCCTTGTATATTTGTTGGAAGATACTGTCCAGGCTCTATTTTCATCATGGCTTTCTGGAAGACTAATAATTCTTACATTATCTCTCCTGGATCTATTTTCCAGGTCAGTTGTTTTTCCAATGAGATATTTTATGTTTTCTTCAATATTTTAATTCTTTAGATTTTTTTTTGACTGAAACTTGATGCCTCATAGAGTCATTAACTTCTACTTGCCCAATTCTAATTTTTAACAAATTATTTTCATTAAGATAGATTCTGCATGTCTCTTTCCATTTGGCTATTTTTACTTTTCAAGGATTCATTTTATCCTGTTAGATTCTGTAATTCTTCTCTCCCTCTCTAATTGCCTTTTAAAATTCTCTTTGAGCTCTTCCAAGAATGCTTTTTGGGCTTGAAACCAGATCATATTCCCTTTTGAGGTTTCAGATGTGGGAGTGTCAATTCTGTCCTCTTCTGAATTCTTATTTTGATCTCTGTCCCCATAATATGATTCAGTGGTCTTTTTTTACTTTTCTAACTTGATCCTTCATGGTGGTTGTCTTTTTCCTGGCTTTTAAAATCGACCCTTGCTTTTGGGGCCCAGGGGGCTCTGTTTCAAGCTTCTTGTGTTGGAGCTAGGGGCCTGGTTACTGGCTTCACGCTGTGGCCTCTGGTTTTGTCATCTAGAAGCTATATACTGCTGCAGCTCACCTGATGCTGAGCTGGAGCTGGCTGGTGTGTGCCAAGGATCAAGGTCCAGTGCAGTCTTTTTGTGTTTCCTTGAGGTAACACTGTCCTATGCTGAGAGAGGCTAGGGTTTTCACCACCACAGTCAGTGGGCTGAGCCTACTCCCATTCCCGTATGTTACTTTGGTATGGTGGGGTGTAATTCTGTGTGCCCAGTGCTCTACTGATCTAGTGCCATATATCCCACTCCTTCTGGACTCCCCTGGCTTGGAAACCTGCCACACTCCATCTCCCAGTGGATTCTACCTCTCTCAAATCTGCTCAGATTCACTTCTCTAGAGGAATCTGAAAAAAATTGTGAAAGAGCTCAGGCATGTCCCTGCTTTCACACTGCCATCTTGGCTCCACCCCCATGATGCTCTTTCTTACACTGTGTTAGTCATTGTATATATTGTTTTGGTTTTGTCTTTGCTTACTTCCCCTTTACATCAGTTCAGGTAAAATCTTTCTGTGCTTCTATGCATTCATCACATTTGTCATTTTTTTGTCACAGTTATATTCTATTGCACTTATGTTCTGTGCAATTTGTTGCCTTTCCCTAATCTATGGACACCTACTGAAAGGGCATTTAAAAAAATTCTTTATCTCTTTCTTTGTCTGTCTCTCTCTCTTAATTTTTCTTTTTTCTTTCTTAGTATCCTTTCTGTGCTGTTATGTGGCCAACTGTCCCACTAAACACTATGGTCTCCAAAGAATTGCAGTTGAAAATTACCCAAAAGACTACAGTATAGATAAGTGGTGAATATGTCTAGGTGACAGCACAGGTCATTATACAAAAGGAGCAGGGTTATGGGTGTCATCCAAGAAATGCACAACTAGAAAAAAGATGACCTGATTTTGAAGCAAAAGTCAACTGCAATAGGTGGACTGTCCATGTTTTTTTTTCAGGTCTATGTGCAATATCAATAGAATGCAAGGAAGGAACCCAGAATGTTAAGTGGACTCTCATTTGTACATTTTTATAAAATTATATAAATAACGGTTACACGGAATAGGCAGACATGTAGAGAACGGAATCCGTTTCAGTTTCAGAGGTGTGTTTTGTGCTTTCCCTCCAAACCCAATCAATGTAAGTAAGTAGAAGCCTTAAGTCTTGATGCCTCTATCAAGTGAAAATGCTTCTGATTGAGTCACAGAATCAATCAATCAAAAAAGTGTAAAGTAGGTAGCAACAATTCCTAGACAGCTCTATTAAATCAGTCAATCTGTCAACTAGGTTTGAGAAGTGAAGTGATTTAAACACTGGGTGAATAAATGTATTGGAATTAGATGAATGATTTAGACATAGATATATCTGGCCTAGGCATATCAGAGGAACAAATTTGAGCAGGATAATGGGTAGGCCTATATTCTCAGTTAGTTTTAGTTCAGTATTGAAAGACAGTCCTACCTCATCCAATACTTAAGAAGAGGTATAGCATAGAAAAGATATTCAACAAGGATATAATAACATTTATCTTTGGTAAATTTGACTCATCTTGCTTTCGTATAGCAACCTGTCTGGTCCACAGAGCAAGATACGAAAATTTATGGTCACCAAGTCTGAAGGGCCCCGACTCTATGTGGATGGGTCTTTTTAGGACTTTGTATCACCAGGGAACCATGGAAATGCCATTAAAAGTTATGCCAGAAAGCTGTATCAAGGGAGGCGATGCTTGACCCTTAATTTCTTTGGCCGATAAAGTTCCAGAGATAGCTTTATTGCCTTTCAGGGGGTTAAAAACAAATGAACAAAAACAACAACTTAGCCCAACACATGTGGTAGAGGAAATGGGCATTCTAGTAAATAGTATGTCCTAACACAAGAAGGTAAGCAGTTACATTTTGGAAGAACTTTAAGGAACTAGACCCTATTTCTTGTAACCAGTGGTCTGGAGAGTGATCCCCGAGGGAGTGTTGCATTTCTTCTATCTTTCCTCATTGACTATCATTGAGAGACTAGACCAGTAACAAACAATACATATAAATGGGAGCTGAGAAAGGATGAATTAGCTAATGGTAGCTTTAGGAAATGTGACCTCTTCAGGGTTGAAGGGAAGATAGCTTCAGGACTTTAGAAGTACACTGATTCTTGGGGTCCAGTAAAGAAGTATAGACTCATTTAGAAAAATTCTTGAGACCTCCACTACGGGAGCCAAAGACTTCTTTTCCTCTGGGAGTTGTGAGTTGTCCATTTGCCACATCTGTTTTTTAAGTCTGAACTCACTTTCTCCTATACTTGTAGAAGAGTCTGTCTCAGACTTTTGGGAGGATGTTTTTGAATAAATTATTCTTATCATATCATCTCAGTAAATATTCCTTTAAAAAAATCAGTTCTGGCTGGCTAATTGATAATCATTGGGGAGCACACCAGTGGGGGCTCCTGAACAACCGGAAAAAAAGCTTGCAACCCCTCAGAGTTAGCCCTATAGCTCTGAGGGAGGAATAGCAGTTGCTCTCTAGGGCTGGTCCTACAATTCCAAAGTGACTCCAGAGAGGATGCTACTTCTGAAAACTTGGAAGGAGAACTCAGTATTGATGAGATCAAAGGTTAATTGGCATATAGAAATATCAGGTGCTTTTAAAATGTGTGACCCATAACACAGTCATAACACAAGTTCAGATAAAAAAAAGTGATGTGAGATTAGAGTAATAGCCCAAAGACCAGGGTTCTAGTCCCAGTCTTGAAATAGCCATAGCCCATTTATTTGACCTTATGTAACCCATAGTATCGATTTCTTTACTCATAGAAATAGTAAGTCAGTGCATCAACAAAATTTTATTAAGCATTTACTGTCAGGGGTTAGGCTCTACCCACCCAGGGAAACCAAAAACTGTTATGGTTTTATGATGTGTTGTGGTGGAACGGTCTCAAAGAATTCAGAGTCAGACCACTTCTAATCCATGTATAGGCATTTATTGAGATTGACACCTCTCATGAAGTGGATTAATTTCCAAGAGAAACCAGCAACTTCACAGAAAGCAAGATAGATTTTTATAGGGTAAATACAATTACATAATAGCAATTATGAATATTAAAAAGACAGGAGGGGTTTGTTAAGGAATTAGGTAATAGAGGAGGGGTCCCTGCCATAGTGGGACTGGGCATGTGATTACCCACAATGCAAACAGAGAAACCCATTTGGTGGGGTATGTATGTATGATAACGATATTATAATAAACCTCTCTACATCATAAGTTCATTCTAGGTTAGTTATTTACAATTACTTCACAGGTGCCTACTTAGGGAAAGTCTCTTCTATTGTTTTGGGGTCCACATCCTGCTTGAGCATCCTGGTGGTTCTATTTTCTGATTGGCTGACTATTGTGGTCCTTTCTGAGACTAGATGGATGTGATCGTGGTTGAGTGCATGGATACACATGCTCTTTCTGTGAGAAATATGAGGAATGGGTCTGTGGGCAGTGGCTACCTAGAGGCAATGGCTGGGATCCCATCACATGTACACACATGCTGTTCTGTGAGAAACATGAGTTTGTTCTAGTGGGCAGTGAAGCATATATGAAGATGTTAGGAAATTGAGTGGGGGGTGTGGCTAGGTAGGTGCAGTGGGCCTGCTATTTAGTGGGGCCCATAAGGAAGTTAGAATATTGGTGCAGGAGACAGCTTTATTAGGATGCCATCACTTATTATTTGTCAGAAATTGTGCTAAGTACCAGGAATACTAGCAGAAATACTATAAGAATTAAAACAGTCTATGCCCTTAAGGGATTAGCCTTTCAATGGGGGAAGATAACATATAAAAGAAAGGTGGGAAAGGCTTCGGGGAGATATTAAGTTCTGCAGTGCTAGGGAATTTAAAAAAAAAAAAGCAATACAAGAGAAGAGTATAGAATGCGGCTTGGAGAGGAATGAAGTCCTAGGTAGTGGGTAGCCTCATCTCCTTCCCACAATTGGAGGTTCTGCTACAATCAGGCAATTGGGAGAAGAGCCATAGTTGGGGAAGGTACATCCAATGTGAAGTACAAGGCTGGAGTGAGAAAGTCCATTTGGAGAGTCAAGAATGTAGTCTGGAGAGGAATGAAGACAAAATAGGAATAATTATGCCCATCCTACCTAACCCCTAGGGTTTTTATAAGAACCAAAAGAAAGACTATGTGAAAATGCTTTCTTCAATCATAAAACAGTATACAAATACAGCAAATTATCGTTATTACATGTTATTCAAAGTATGTATTCAATCAGTAGAATTCAGATCTAGTGGCTCCAATTCTCTTTTGAAGAGAATTGCACCTAGGTCACAGGACTGCCAAACTACTGACCCTAACAAGGCCTCCTTGAGGTAGACTTGCCTAGTCATACAGCTAGAAAGATGTTTCTGTCATACCCATGGATTTCAACATATTTGTTTCTCTGGGTTGTTGTAACTGGGTGGGGGAGTTTCGGGAAGAGAGAAACAGAGAGAGAGAGAGATCTAAAAAGATAAGCGGTCAGTCAGAGTAACACAAAGATAGAAATAGGCAGAGAGGGTGAGGGAAACAAAAAAAGATTTGATAGGAATTGACAAATAGGGTTGGAAGGTTACTTCAGAAACTAGCTACTGAACAAGAATTTTTTTTTTGTATTATGTACTATACAGATGGCCATCAAGATACTTTTGAAGCCTCACCTATAGTGAGGTGAAATGATTTGTGATCTTTATGATAGGATACTTGCTCCCCTGGACCTATAGCCAGCAGAAAGCAGAAGCCTGAGAAAATTAATGAACATGACTTTTAAATGGTAGAAAACCGACTCTTCACACACCCCCTACCCTGTCATTGGTGACACCTTTAGTGACTTCCACAGCGAAAACCAAATTTATCCCCTTGCCAGTGAGTTGTCGTTTGACCTCTTTACATTTCACTCTAAACTGTGAATCCAGATTGCATTTCACTGGCAGCTCAATGGCCAGTTCAGGGAATATGGAGCCTTTCTGACAGAATATGTGGAAAGAGGGGGGCAGAGCCAAGAAGGCAGCTGGAAAGCAGGGACTAGCGTGAGCTCCCCGCCAAGTCCCTCCAAAAACCTATAAAAATGGCTCTGAACCAATTCTAGAATTGCAGAACGTATAAAACAGCAGAGGGAATCAGGGCTCCAGCCCAGGACAACCTGGATGGTCTCTGGGTAAGGGCTATCCCACACGGAGCTGGGAGCAGAGTGGAGTGGAGCAGAGCACAGCCCAGTGTGGGTGGTGCAGACCAACCAGACCAGTAGCCAGGCAGAGCATGACCTAGTGCCCTGAATCAGTGAGCTGTGGCAGTTACCATACTTCTCAACCCACAAACACCAAAGACAACAGAGAAGGTTAGTTGGAAAAGCTAATGGGGACAGGGAATTTGCTGTTTGGCCACCACCCTGGGGGCAGCAGAGGGGGGCCAGCTACAAAACTATAGCTGCAGTTGCTTCTGGCCCCAGGCTCACCTGGTGGGAGGAATTAAGTGGCTGTTCAGAGCAGAAGTGCAGAGCCTGCTGAAGATCTAAGTCCAGTCCAGGTTGGGGGTTCTTGAGGAAGGAGGAGTGCTGGTGTGGCAGAGCCGGTGCATCCCCGCCCCCCCAAGCTTGGAACATAGAACTCTTTGGTCTACAAGCAGTCATACCCCACTGAAAAACTCAAGGGTCAGGTAAGTTGGCTGGGAACATGGCCAGGCAGCGAAAACGCACCCAGATTCAGTCTCAGACACTGGAATCT
>JAQQSZ010016333.1:0-11057 GCA_028646595.1 Phalanger gymnotis
CTCAGGTGTGGTCCCCATACCTTCAGGCCAACGCAGCATGAGAATGGGGTACTAATATGACACACATAACCCTCCTGCTCTTCTCTCTCTCTGGGTAGATTCACCTTTGACCTGTGTGGATTTGGGCTGATTTCCCCTTGCCCCCACCCAATTTAGTGACCAGCCATGTTCATTCTCTCTTAGAGTCCTAGAGGCAATGTTGGGGTGTGTGTGTGTGTGTGTGTGTGTGTGTGTGTGTGTGTGTTCTTCTACTTGTCACTGTAGTTCCTGTGCTAGTGTATTTCCCAGTACACCAGTCACCATGACATCATTAACTCTTGAACATAAAACTGAATAATAAAGCAAAAGCAAAAAATGATCATACATTTATTCAATAGAAAGCAAAAGCAGGAATAAGCAAAGCACCATAGTCTACCTACAACCTTGGATCACATCCAACCACCAATGTATGCAGTGTTTCTTAGAGGAGAGTGGGCACACACTTAAATCTAGAAGCAAGCCCATGTGCCTAGAACAACTCACAGCTTTGGACTGCAGGCATCGAGGTCCTTGGTCCTGTCAGAAACAATCTACCCTTCACAAAAATCACTTTTCTGCTGCTGTTCCTCCCTTCTGGTTCTCACTACATTCCTGCTTGGCAAAGCCTCTCCTCCTCTGCTTTCAAGCTAATGAACCAGACTCTTTTAGCTCACAAGCATTCTTAACCATGACACTGAAAAAAATATTACACCCTCTCAGTGACAAGATGTTCCCTTTAGTGAGAGAACCTCCAAACTCCTCAGATCTACAAATAGCAGAAAATTCTTTGTCCAATCAATTCCATGTTTCTGTTGACAGCAGAGAACAGCTCACAGCAAAACAATCACAGAACTTGGTCTTTCCCCCTGTGTATTTTCCTCTTCATCCAGAGAGGGCCTGTTGCCCTCTACTATATAGAGAGCTTTCCCTTCTCTCAGATTAGAAATGGCACTCAAAAACAATAAGTCCTGAAAGCTCTTTACATATCAGCAAGATTCAGCTCTCTTCCAATGAATTTCTGGTAGCTGTTGTTATCATGCAGTAGTTTCAGTTGTGTCTGACTCTCTGCGATCCCATTTAGGGTTTTCCTGGCTGAAATACTGGAGCGGTTTGTCATTTCCTTCTCCAGCTCATTTTATAGGTGAAGAACTAGGAGGCAAACAGGGTAAAATGACTTGCCCAGGGTCACACAGCTAGTAAGTGTCAGAGGCCAGATTTGAACTCAGGAAGATGAGTTTTCCTGACTTCAGGCCCAGCACTGTATCTACTGAGTCATCTAGCTGCCCTTTTCCAACGGCTACTCTAGGCTTTCTCCAGCAGGCAACAAAGCAATGTTGCTCTTCCAACCAGCAAGTTCCTGACAAAGCAATTGAAAACTCTGTTGTCTCAACTGGCAACCTTTAATGCCCTTTGTCCCCAATTTCTTGTTAAGACCTACTTGTTCAGCTTATATTCCTGTCTATTATTCTATCTCATCCTATAGCTTCTTCTCAAAACGTATTCTCTCCGGCTCCCTATGTCTTCCACTGACTCAAATCAGAGTCTCTTGACAGTCAGTGATTGATCCTTACATTAGGAGATAAAAATTTTTTAAAATCAACTTTTTTGTCAGGTCTGGACCCCAAATTTATATAAGCTTTCCGTAATTCCCTAATAGTTATTTTATCTACAATTTTGTCTCTGAGCCTCTAGAATAAGTCACATGAAAATGGGTCGATGGGCCAAAGTGCCTTGTAGCCACATTACTTTCGTTCTCTGCCTTCAGATAAGTCCCATTAGTACATTCATCTGAAAGGCAATTGTCTATCCGGTCTTCAGAACAGCCTGTGTCTCTCCTTAACATTTTATCTGAGAAACTACTTTTCTTCACAAGTTGATTTTATCCATTTTTGGATGCAAATGTTATGTATCCAAATGTTCTTATGCAAATGTTCTTCTTTTTCCCCTTCCAGCAGCCAAACTGTTCACATATGAAAGGGGCAGCGCCTTGTACCCAGCTTTCATCAAAGCATTTGACAACATCCCTCGTGCTATTCTGGTGGAAAAGAGAGAGAGATGTAGACTAGATGATAATGTATTTAGAGCTAGTGGAATGGCCAGACCCAAAGGTTTGATGTCAACTTGGATTTAGAAAGTCTTTAAAGGAATGTCTCTGAGAACTGTGCTGGGTCTTGTATTTTATCAATGATTTGCATAAGAACTTAGATCAATTGCTTAGCTGGCATGCTTATCGAAATCGCAAATAACAGAAAGCTAGGAGGTATAATTCATAGAAAGAATGACAAAATTTAAAAAAAAAGATCTTAACAGGCTAGAACTTTGGGCTAAAATCTAATGTGAGACAAAAGGAATGAAAATAAAATTTCACATGGGTTCAAGAGTCAGCTTTACAAGAACATGGACTGGACATAGCTAGATGGAGTTCGTTTAAAAAAACATCTGGGAGCTTTAATATACTACAAATGATAGTTTGATATGGCTGCCCCCCCAAAAAAAACCCTGAAATATTAGGATTTAATAAAAAGTCATGCTGATGTTGGTAGCTTTGTATTCTGGCCTGATCAGACCACATGTGAAGTATTGTTTTTAATTTGGGGCACTGCCTTTTAGGAAAGGCATTGACAAGTCCTAGAGAATTAATGAAGGGATTTGCCAGACAAGGATCCTTTGAAAGAACTGGGGTTGTTTAGACTGAAGAAGACAGGGAAATAAGGGATGTCGGAATATAGCAGTTGTTTTCAAGTATTTGAAAGGCTGTTAAGTGGAAGAGTTATTCTATTCATCCTGTTTGGCACCAGAGTACAGAATGAAGAAAGATGGGAGGAAGTTATAAAGATACTCATTTAAGTTTGATTTAAGGAAAAACTTCCTAATGTTTAGATCTATTCAAAAGTAGAAGATACTGCTTGATATATAGGTGGCTCCCCTGGAGGACTTCCTGTTGAGCCTGGATGATCACTTGTATGGGATGTCATAGTCGAAATTCTTGTTCAGATCCATCTTGGATTAGATGACCTCTGAGGTCATCTCCAACTCTAGAAATCTGTCATGCTGTGGTTTGTGGTTCTGGTTCATAGTATTAAATGTCATGAAGAAGACAAGTAGGATGGGGACAGAAAATGAATAATTGATAGACTGGGAGGGGTGGAAGGAATGGAGGTGCCAAAAACCTAAAAAAAGAAAATAGGTTTGGGATGAGTAAAGAAGTGGAGGAATTGAAAGATCAATAGATTGTGGTCTGACATAAATTTCTGAGTATCAGATCTTAGAAAGAGAGCCGTTTTCATGAATGGTGAGCTCTAAGGTCTGACCAGCCTGAAATCAAGAGGATTCACCTTCCTGAGTTCTAATCTGGCCTCAGATACTTCCTAGCTGTGTGACCCTGGGCAAGTCACTTAACCCTGTTTGCCTCCATTTCCTCATCTGTAAAATGAGCTGGAGAAGGAAATGGCAAACCACTCCAGTGTCTTTGCCAATAAAACCCCAAGTGGGTCCACAAAGAATTGGAGACAACTGAAATGACTAAACAAGAACAATAAAAACTATGACCAAAGAAGTGATTGTGGAATGATTATGTCAGAACAAAAGTCTGGAAATGCCAATCAGGAACCAAAGGTGCACATCTTATCTACTACGATGAGAGGACAGGACTCATTAGAAAAGACCCTGATGTTGGGAAAGATTGAAGGTGCAGCAGATGAGATGGATAGAGAGTGTCATGGAAACAATGAATATCAGCTAGGTCAGACTTCAAGAGAGCAGAGAATAGAAGGGCCTGCTGTGCTGTGATCCAGGGAGTCACTAAGCGTCAGACATGACTGAACAACATTATAAAATGAGTTCTCTCATTAAGTTTGCCTTTCATCAATGGAGTCACAGGCTTAGCATCTCCCCCCTAACCTATAAGCAGAGGAGGAAAAGGTCCAGGATGAAGGGACATTTGTTAACACTGGAATATGCATTCCAAAGGACCTGGTGGAAGGGAGCAGGCAAGATAGAAAGGATTAATGAAAGTCAGGTAGATACTGCACATATGTAGATCAATGTGTCAACGACCTATGATCTTGTCAGTGTGGAAACCACTCCCACATGCAGCTAATGTATGATTTACATTCTTAAAGAATTGCCTCAGGCTCAGAGGGATTAAGTGATTTCTGCAAGGTCATCCAGTTAATGTGTCTCTAAGGGCAGGATTTGAACCTAGGTCTTCCTGACTCTCAAGTCTAGCCGCTGTCTACCATACCATCCTAACCCATCTCTTTAATAATACAGCAATTTATGGGTATCTATATATCTATATCTGTATATACCATTTGTGTTCATATAAACATAAAAGTACGAAGACAAAATTTTTATTACATATACAATTTGTTTGCTCTGTGAGATAAATAGTTCTGTTTAGATTGACATACATTTATCAGCTCAAATGAGGTTAACTAGGCAAGTGAGATAATAGATACAAAGTGCTCTGTAAACAGGAAAGCCTTTGCGTAAATGCTAGCTATGCTTATTACCTCATACAAGCTCTCCACTCACTTCTGTTACTTATAGCCACACAAATCTTTTAGCTGCAGAATCTCAGTAATAATATTCTGGAGGCAAGCTACTTAAAACAATTAAATCTCAGTTCCTTGGTTTCCATTTCTAAAGGACTGGCGAGTTCAGATATACAGGCAAATTAATATTTTAGTTTAAATCATAGTCTAGATTTTTTTGGTAGCCAAATTTCTCACCAGATAGCTGTCTTCCTCTGCTGTCTATCAATCTACATCTATTTTCATTATCCAATAATTGCCTGAGGGATCTTTTGACTGAAAAGGATTTTCTCTTTTGACTGAAAAGGATTTTCTCTGTACTTACTAATACCCTGAAATTAGGCAATCTCCAAATTTTCTTTGCATGTCTGTTAGTATAATGATGTCTCAAAATAAAGCTTAGTAAATTCCCATGAAATCATATGTAAACCTGTAGGTTTTGGATAAAAATCTCTGTGTAAGTGCCAGATTATCCTACGTGGAAATAGCCAATAAAGATTTGAGCGTGTATAGCAATGTCTCTATTGCATAGTAGAGCAAAACCTGTTTCTAAAAATGTCTTTTACACTACAGCAGCTAGGTGGCACACTAGATAGAGTGCTGGACCTGGAGTTCAAATATGACCTCAGACACTTAATAGTTGTGTGATCCTGGGCAAGTCACTTTAAAAAAAAAAACTCTATCTACCTCAGTTTCCTTAATTGTAAATTGGATATTATAATAACTCCCTTGTGAAAATAAAACAAGATAATATTTATAAAGCACTTTTCACACCTTAAGGTACTATATTAATGACAGCTACTACTACTACCAGGGGCAGCTAGGTGGCTCAGTGGATACAGTGCTGGGCCTACTGTCAGGAAGACTCATCTTCCTGAGTTCAAATCTGGGCCCAGACACTTTCCACTTATGTAGGAACCCTGAGCAAGACACTTAACCCCTTTTGCCTCAGTTTCCTCATCTGTAAAATGAGCTGGAGAAAGAAATGGCAAAATACTCCAGTATCTTTGCCAAGAAAAAGTCATGAAGAGTCAAATAAAACTGATCAACAACTACCCCACTACCACTACCACTACCACTACAACTACCACTACCGCTACTACTACTACTACTACTACTACTACTACTACTACTACTACTACTACTACTACTACTACTATCCTGGGCAAGTTGCCTAATTGCCATATACCTCAGTTTCCTCATCAGTAAAAACGGGTTAATAGCATTTACCTCCCAGGGTAGACACATACTAGTCCCAACATCCGGGTTTATGAGCTGGAGGGCTCTTAGCTACAGCTGCCTGGAGTCTCTAAGCCACCAAGAGTGAGAGTCCTGTGCAAATAGCTCTGTCTTCTCTTCTTATACCATTTCAGACGTCATCAAACGTCATCTGAATGACCAGAACTTAGGCTACTATGATTGGCTCTTGAGTTAGCACCTCTCCTTAGTACCCTGGAAGCTTCATACCCACATAGCCTTAGCACTTAGGGGTTTGGGCCTGGGGCTTAGCACCTAGTAAGATTCAATGAAATACACTGAATTAATCAAAGGAAACAAAAACCAAACTCTTCAAGGGCACTTGGTTGAACTGAGTGCTAAGACCCCATTTTGACACAATAATCCTCAAAAATGACCACCTGATTACCTTTGCCCTGGGGTACATGTAAGGGCACCAAATCAGCAAATACATGCTCACATGTAATTATATTCAAATGACCTGATTCCAGGAAAGTGATCCCTATTTTTTCTACCATTTTTACAAAAGGGAGCTAACTTCTCGTTTCATAGAAACTTCTTAGGATCAAGACACAAAATGTTAATGAGGGATATAAGCCAAAGAAATCATGATTGGAAGGAATAATTTATTCCACACCTAAACCTTCTTAGATTGATGAGAGTTGTATTCTGTTTTTTTTGAAGTCTTTAATGATCTAGCAAGTTAATAAAATGCCTTAGGAAGCAACCTGATTATTTGTTTTCATTTTCCCCTCATTCTAAGAATATCCCTGAAATTCCTTTGCACTTTGTATTTTATTTTTGCTTTTCTGTGTACATGTCTTCATCCCCCTAACATACCCATTCAATCCCATCTACCTCCAGGAGAATGTAAGCTCGTTAGGGGCAGAGACAGTTTCATTTCTCTTTTTGAATCTCTAGAACCTAGCACAGTGCCTGGCACATAGGATAGCCAGATGGCACACTGGAAAAAACACTTCACTTGGAATCAAGGAAACCTGATTTCAAGTCCTCTCTCAGACATTTACTAGCTGTGTGACCCTGCTTAAGTCTTTAACGTCTATTTGCCTCAGGTCTCTCATCTGTAAAATGGGGATCATAATAGCACTTCCCTCCCAGGGTTGTTGTGAGGATAAAATAAGATGATATTTGTACAACATTTATAAACCTTAGAGCTTTATATAAATGCTAGCTACCTAGTAGTAAAAGCAGTAATAGATGCTTAATGCTTGTTAAATAAAATCAAATTGATCTATATTTTTAACCTATACATTGATTTTGAGCTATATGTTCATCAAACATATTTTTAAAAAATCATCTTAGTGCAAGTGAGTAGCACAGTTTATATAATTTAAAAAGACACAGAATATAGTATGGAAACTCTAAATGATAGTACTGAGACACTACTGGGTCTCTGTGTTAAAGACCCATTAATTATATGTTTTCTATGGATGAAAGGATTATGTATGATACTGAAGCCAAGCCTTATATTATTATGTCAATAAAACATGTCCTCCTATGGTGTATTGTTAAGGTTTGAGCACACGAATCTATGCACATATGTGGCTTTATTTCCCTTCTGCTTTTATATTAAAATGTGACTTTTTCCAGTGAAAAGAAATAACTTTAATGAAAATATCATGTTTGGAAGGAAGGAAAAATAGATTGTTTTCAATGAACATGCTGAAATAAAAGCTTGTTGGTTATAGCTAATCTGCCTAAAATATTTGAAAAGGAAATGGTTGGTTGGAACAAAGCTATATTGTTTCAAAAGTGCCACATATAATTACAGTTAATCTGCATTCCTCAAGGAAAACTGTAATGAACTAAATAATTTTCCATGGAGACATAATAACTGCAGTGAAATTGTGTTTGTTTTGTTTTGTTTCTTTTTTTAAACTGTAATGGAGAATGAGCACAAGACTGATTGTAAAGAATTAGTATGAGTCAAAACCTTTTTTCATAAAATCACATTCTCCCTTCTGCTAAAATACCTCTTTTTGGAAACAGAGCATTCATATGTAGACACGAATGGATTATTTAGATGGTGAGACAAAAATACTTAGGTGAGACAAGTATAGCAGAGTAGAATGGGATTTAAAAAAATCAGTGGGTCCAGTTTTCCTTGGTTCATGAAGACTGCCTCTAAACAGCAAAGAATATTCTTTCCAACCCAGCTGGCTCTCTCATAATCATATAGAAAGGTTGTGATGAATCTGCTACCAAATCTATTGGGCATGTAAGTTTTTCACCTTTCATGTATACTCAATAAAAATTTCATGAAATAAAAATTTAATTTCAAATGAATATTTATTGAATGTCTACTATGCACAAGGAGCTATGCAAAATAATTGGAGGGAATCAAAGAAACATGAAGACATATTTCCTAACCTCAAAGAAGTTACAAGATAGTCTGGGAAATAATTCCTAAACATATGAAAATGATAATATAATTTTAAGAACAGTTCAAGAAATAGCAGAAAAGTTGCCACAAGACAATAGTTGTCAAATGAATTATGAAAGTAATGAACATTGTGAGAGTTTGAGGGAGAGAGGAATTTATTTGAGACTGGGTGATCAAGAAAGGTTTAAATGGAGGAAATAAAAGATTGATCTTGACTGGCAAATTCTACTGTGAGCAAAAACACCGAGGCAGAAAAGCACAAGGGTTGTTTCGGGGAGAGTGAGTTAACTAGCCAGTAACTGGCCATGATTGACAGGGTAATGTAGGACAGTAGTGGGAGATAACAGTGTTAAAACAGTTCAAAGTTAGATTATGGAGGACCTTGAATGTAAGGCTAAAGAGGCTTGAACCTCACTATCACTAGGGAACCATTAAAGGTTTTGCAGCAGAACAGTTACATCATCAAAGTAGTTATTTTTTGAGAATTAATCTAATAACGGTCAGCGGGAAAAAAGACTGGAGGCTCAAAGACCAGCTAAAAGACTTTTCTTGTACTGAATCATCTACTTTGTAACTGAAAATTAGTTCATCCAGCTTAGTACGGATCTGTTCATAAGGAAAATTACAACAGATAATGAAAGATTGTCTTTCTGTTTGAATATGGATCCGGATGCTGGCTGCTTTTTCTTTTCCTTCTCTTCTTCTTTTAAAGCTTTCAGATTTTCAGAGCCTGTCTTAAAATATCCTGTTTTTATTCCCTAAATACAATTCTTTACTCTTTACCTCACTTTTTTGTTGTAGGTTTGAGCATCTCTAGGGAATAACTGGTCAGTACTGCTCTGGTGTTCTTCCGCCCCCGGTGATTTGAAAAGGGGTTTTCTATGAATATTTTAAGGTAGACTTTGGGAAGCAACAGTAAGCATCGGTCAAGGTTTGTAAGAAACTTGGGCCCTGAAATTTGTATCCTCTTTCTACACACCTGCCTCTTGCCTGATTAAGGGATTCCCTATGAAAGGACAAGAGAAACAAGGTGTATCACAACTGAAAATTAAAATGACATTCAGCAAAGCGTGATTATCATGAGTTACGTTATGTCTTTATAATACAGCAGAACTGAATGCAACGAAAGATTTAATTGGTCCAAAATGCTAAAAGTTTTTCCATAAGATTTCTTATGAATTCTAGAGCATCAAAGGGGCTCTGTTCATGATGGCCCTTGAATTTTATGACACTTTTCTTCCTTTTTAGGTTTTCCCTTTAAATTAATTTGTTAATTTTAGTTTTCAGCATTCACTTCTATAAGTTTTAGAGTTTTAAATTTTCTCCAGCTCCCTCCCCTTCCCTTCCCCACTCCCTCCCCAAGATGGCATGCAATATGGTAAAGGCTCTACATATATATTCTTTTTGTTGTTTTTTGGAGGGGGGAGCCAGGGCAATTGGGATTAAGTGACTTGCCCAAGGTCACACAGCTAGCAAGTGTGTCAAGTGTCTGAGGCTGGACTTGAACTCAGGTCCTCCCGACTCCAGGGCTGGTGTTCTACTCACTGTTCCACCTAGCTGCCCCTATATATATACATTCTTATTAAACATATATTCCATTAGTCATATTGTAAAGAATTAGAATGAATGGGAGAAACCATGAGAAAGAAAAAACAAAACAACAGCAAAAAAAGGGAGCAAATAGCATGCTTGGATCTGCATTTAGACTCCATAGTTCTTTCTCTGGTTGTGGATGGCATTTTCCATCATGAGTCTTTTGGAGTTGTTTATGGCACTTTTCTTAAAGATTTTCTGAAGGTGGGACTATCCTTAGCATAGTGGATAGAGTACTGCGTGTGCAGTCAGGAAAGTCTGAGCCATAAGGTCAGTGACAACGGGCAACTCATTTAACTTCCTTGCTCTTCAGTGTTCTCATCTGCAAAATGGGGATAATAACAACACCTAGCTTAGAGAGTTGTTATGAGGATCAATTGAGATAGTACGTGGAAAGTACTTTGGAAACCTTGATATGCTCTGTGAATGCTATTATTAGGACTATTATTATCATCATTATAGATAAGGCTGACAATATAATAATCTTGACAATATAGAAGTCTTTAAAAGAAGACACAGGGCAAACTGAAAATAAAATAGGATCTTGGACAATGCCAGAAAATATAGATATTTTGCTCCTAATTTAGATATGTTAGTCAGGCCTATTTATTATGGGTACCTTGCACTCAGACCTCCAGATTTGTCCCATCTCCATTGCAATCATACAAATTAATTGCAATGAACTGGATAGGTCCTAGTGAATTTGAAAGTGGTTTGATCTGTCCAAGTCTTGGTTTCTTTATACTCTAATATGGAACTTGAAGAATATTTCCTCCTTTGATTACAGAGAAAGAACTCTGTGTACCTATAGAGGCTAGTACTCAAGTCCATCTAACTGAACCATCTAACACCTTAGAGGTTGCAAGACTATTTTAAATGAAATTCTTCACAGCCTCCTTGCTATTACTTACATGTGATGCATTATCTCCCACCTCCACACCTTTTCAGTTATTGCCCATGCCTGGAATGCCCTCTCTCTTCACCTCTGCTTCTTGGCTTCCTTGACTCCCTTCAAGTCCAGCGTTTTCAATAACTTGGTTTCTTTCTTTGGAAGGACATATTTCCTCAGGCATCCTCTCTTACACGTCTGTCAAAGTGCTGTATAATTATCACCTGGCAAAGAAAATAAAGTTTCATAAAGGAATTGATTTTTTATATCATTTTGAACTGAATCTTTACTTCACAGAAACCATATCCTCCTTTGGCTTTGAGTGTTTTACAAAAAGTCATCTCATAATTGGAAGGTTGGGAAATTTTGTCTATTCTTTTAG
>JAQQSZ010016334.1:0-11057 GCA_028646595.1 Phalanger gymnotis
TTACTATTTACGAGAACTATTTCGGGTCTTTAAAGTGTACAGGTCAGGCCTAGCATGGGGGTCACTGACTGATGTGCGGTAGATAACTGTTTGGAGGTGACCATAGAGAAGTGTTGAGAAAATAAGATGCTATAAAGCAAAAAGGGTATCAAGGGGGAATGACGGGATTTAAAGATAAAAAAGACTTTAGGGATCTTCTTCTAGTACCTAGTACAACCTCTCACTTTACAGGTGAGCAAACTAAATAGGGGCTGTCTCACTTGTATTTGTCTTCCCCACCACCTCAGCACAAAGGAAGCACTAAATACATGCTTGTTGATTGAACCAATGGTAAATAGCAGGGCGAGAACTTTAAGGCAGCTCTTCTGATTCCCAAGCCAGAGCTCTTACCACAGCCTGCGTTTGTGGGATTTACAGACATTCAGCAAGCATTCATTTAGGGTCTGGGTCCTTCCAGCAGGTGCTGCTTGGCGCTCACAGGAGGTGTAGCACAATTATTATAAGTGTCAGGACTCATCCCGACAGCTGGATTTATCTGGGCTCCTCCCACCCAACAAAGCTACCACAGTTACTGATCCCGAGCTGCCTGCGGATCGAAGGATCAAAGGTTCTGGGATGAAATAACCTTCGAGGTCAGTTAGTCAACATGCTCATTTTGGAGCTGAGGAGACCCAGAAAGGTTAAATCACCTGTCCAGGGTGACGGTGACAGGCGCACTCACCAAAGGACCGCTGCCCATCGAGTTCCTTAGGTCTGTTCCTCAGCGTTATGCTGGTGACCTCGTACACTCGGATTTGGTGCAAGGTTAGCCACTTTATTTTAAGTGTAAGTATATAGAGGTGTAAAGAGAGCTAGGTGACTGATGAATGACAAAGCCAGGACTGTAGTACAGTGATATTGTTCAAGGACCGCCCCCCTGCAACAGCAAAACGTGTATGACACAATTAAATTTAGTTCGCCTTATTAACATTTCCCCATCACTGAAATTTACCAATCAGCTCTCCTAAGCCAGCAGGAGGAGCTGGCTTTAGCAGTCTCGATAGCCTGTGAGTCAGTCCATGACCTAGTGAAGCTTTTTGGTAACTACTTACAATTAAAAAGCACTTTTGAGTTTAAAAAATTCCTCTATCCTCTCAACAACCCCGTGAGATGTTTCAGTTATTATCCTCCCTATTTGTCAGATGGAGAAACAGGGCTGAGAGACTTGCCCAGGGTAACACACCTAAGATTGTGTCCGAGGCAGGATTCTAACCCATGTTTTCCATAATCCCCAGGAATGGGCTTTTCCCACTAGACCACCCAGCTTTCTAAAGCAAACTGTTGTACGATAACAGGCCCAAAGTATAAAGAGTACAATCCTTATATGGATGGCATTTAATTATAAAAATGTTTTTTGCACACTTGGGTATCTTTGGAAACTAGAACCCTCATAGAAAAATGATGAAAAGAGGGTGGTTTTTCTGTGACAGATATTCAGGACACTGGTTTTTCTCAGAGCACAGAATAGATTTTTAAAAATAAGATATATAATACACATATGTATGTATGTATATATACATTCATATATGTATTTACTGTCTACTGAATTTCTGAAAATAAATGTCCCATAGACATCCTAAATTCAACTTTTATGAAATTGAACTTATAACTAAAAATTAATTGAAACAATTCAGCAAAGTTCTGGAATGTAAAATAAACCCACAGAAATCATCAGCATGTTTGTATGTTGCCAACAAAATCCAGCAGGAAGATAAACTCCACAGAGAATATATTAAATACATAGTCCACCTGCCAAAACACACACAGTAACTTTATTAATAGGACTAAGAAACACTATATAAATATGGATCTAAATAATTGGGGAAATCTGAGTTGCTAATGTGTAGGCTGTACCTATTCATAAAAATGGTAATATTACAAAAATTAATCCACTTATTCTGTGCCATTGCAGTTACACTGCCAAAGGGTTACCTTAAGTGGGGGCGGGGAGGAGGATGATCCGGGGGAGCCAAAAGTCAAGAATTTCACAGGAAATAATGGGGGGAAATGGTAAAGAATAGAACCCAGCAGATTTCAAACTATTAAAAGCAATAGAGGTCATTCTCAAAATGATTCAGTGTCGTTAAGGAATAGACCAATCATTTGAATAAATTAGATATATTATACAACATGCAGTTTTATAATATACAATTATACAACATACAGAGGCACATGAGCACAATAGCCTAGTACTTGATAAACCTAAAGATCTGAGATCCTGGGTAAAGATCTCATTATTTGACAAAAATTCCTGGGAAAACTGTAAAGCATTGTGGCAGAAATTAGCTATAAATTAGCATCTCATGCCATATATCAAGATAAACTCAAAATGAGCACATGACAGAGATAATACAGGGTGACATTACAAACAAATTAGAATAACAAAGAAAAAATTGCCTTTGGATAGGGAAAGAGTTCATGATCAAACAAGGGATAGAGAGAATCACAGAAGGCAAAATGGACAATTTTGATTACATAAAATTAAAATGCTTTTAGACGAACAAAACCAATACAATTAAAATTAGAAGGAAAACATCTGAGAAAAAATTGTAGCGGGGGTTACTCTGATAAGGATCTCATTTCTAGGATGTGTGTGTGTGTGTGTGTGTGTATGTGTATGTGTGTATATACATATATACCGTCAGCCTGAAAGTTTGGTTAAAGGGGGCAAACAGGCTAGGAGATTGTAAATCCATATTGTTTATTCCCTTAAAGCTAGCAGATATGTGCTGCAAGGAGCCAAAACATAAATTCTGACTGACTGACCAAAGAATGAACACCTTTAAATACATTTCAGAATAATAAGTCAAGATTGTTTGTGTCCTTCAGACTTGTTACAAATGGACAAGACAATTGACAAAGTAGTGTCAGTTGGAAATTAGGATCTGTGTTTCTTCTGTATATGCATATGTCCCTAAGATACCAAGATAAGAAAAACCCCACTATTATGGTTGCAGACATCCTGTCACCAACAGGAAAGATACTCCTTGTCAATCTTATCTGATCTTTGGAGTTGCTGACACAGGAAAGGGTGTTTTTAGAGTAAAGCAAAGCAGTTTGGTTTGATTAGTTCAGGCTTTAGACCTCATTGGGGTTCAAATAACTTGAAAGAATTGTCAATACACACATGCAAAATACATATATACACAAAAATATTTGTATAAATTATATATATTATGCTTACATATTTAAATTTATATATGTATAAATATGTATCCTTAGAAATGAGACCCTTATCAGGGAAACCTGCTAAGATTTTTTTCCCAGTTACCTGCTTTCCTTCTAATTTTAGCTTTATTGGTTTTGTTTGTACAAAAACTTTTTAATGAAAAATGTATATATATAAAAATATGTATGTATATGCATACACATACACATACACACATATACACATATACACACAATGCATTAACTCTCTGTCAGGAAGTGGGTAGCTTGTTTTACTTTAAGTCCTCTTCAGTCATGGCTCATCATGTATTGATCAGAGTTCTTAAAGTCTTTCAAAGTTTGTTTTTAGATGATTTTAATTAGAGAAATGCACATCTAAACCATTCTAAGGTCCTACCTCTCACTCATCAGATAGACAAAACTGACAAAAATAAAGGAAAATAGCAAATCTTGGTGGGGCTTTGAGAAAACAGGTATATTAATATACCATTGGTGAAGCAGTAAATTGATCCAGTCATTCTGCAAAGCAATTTAACCATGGCCAAAAAGTCATCAAACTTACATAGATTTTGACTTAGCAATATCTCTAACTAGGCCTGTGCACCAAATTGCTCAGAGATAGAGAAAAAGGAACTATGTATTTAAAAATATTTACAGCAGCTCATTTTGTAGTAGTAAAGAACTGTAAATTAAGCGGGGTGCCCGTCAACTGGGGAATGGCTAGAAAAATTATGGTATATGAATGAATTGGGATATTATTGTGCCATAAGGAATTATAAAAAAAAAAAAAGGATACGTTCAAAGAAACCTGGAAAGATCTGTATGAACTGATACAGAGTGAAGTGAACATAACCCAAGAAACAATTTATATAATAACATTTTAAATACAAACAACTTTGAAAGACTTAGGATCTCTCATCAATATGATGACACCATAGGATCAATGATGAAGCATGCTACTCACTCCTTGACAGAGACTTGATATAATAAAGATGTAAAATGATGCATGTAGTCTCGGTTATGGCCAATGTAGGAATATGTTTTTCTTAACTGTGAATATTTGTTACAAGGATTTTGTTTTTCTTTTTTTTCTTCAATTTTTTTTGGGAGGAGACAAAATGGGGGGATACACTAAGGTTAATAGTCTCCTCCATCCCAAAATGAGAAGAGAATAGGAGGAAGGTCAGGAGGAATCAGAGACAAGGAAGACAAGTTTTTAACATTGAATGTTAAATTTAGTATATGCTGAAAACAAAAGTTAATTCTCCATAATAGAAATTAACAATTTCATGTACAGACCTCTTCTGTTTCACATTTTATTTGAAATGTTCATTTTATTAGGTTTTATTAAGTTCAGAATTAAAAAAAGAAAATATAATGCAAACCAACAATAAAAAAGAAATTGCTTCTGTCCTTCTGTGGTGAGAATATATATGGGGAGTGAACTTACAGCTTCCTGATGCCTAATTTAGTTCTATATTATTCACTTTGCATTTTGTTGAAGTAATTGACCTTTGCTTTGCTATGATGTTTTGCATTTTATTTTGGTTTGTTCTGAGAGTTAGTGGACATGGAGACTTAGGAGTTATGGGCTGGCATAGATGATTAGCCTTTTGTCCACTATGGCACTGTGAGAGTAGCCAATAGGGGAAATATTAAAGAACAGCTGGCTACTGTGATGAAAATAAAGTGCATTTTTGAAGTAGAGAAGTGGTGATAATACTATATGCTTTGAATTGGAGTACTCTGATAAATGCTTTTTTTTTTTCTCTGACACTTAAATGAGCTTGATGAAAGGCATGTACGGATGAGAGGAATATGATGTCACTCTTTGAGGTGGGGGTTGGGGTGGAGAATGAAATCTATAAATATGTGTTTTGTTTCTGATCTGGCTATTGAACAATATTTTTTAAATGATAGGTGCACACTTTGTCTCTTCACATTTTTCAGGTAATCCAATGATTCTTATTTTATCTCTTAGAGCTCTTTCTTATAGTTTGTCATCTTTGCTCATGGGGTGTAGGGTGTGTTCAGGGAGGACTGGTACCTCTGGTGTGATGGCTGCTGAGTTCTTCTCAGGACTGCTTTCCACCTTGGGTGTCCACATGTTCCACCCAACTCTCACATGTGGCTCCAAGAAGCTGTGGCATGCACAGTAGCCACACCCTGGTAAACCATTTTGTTGGACAGGCTAAATCAGGTTGAGGGTAACCAAGGGGTTGTAAACCCATTCATTGGTGAGTTAGGGGGGTGTCTACCCCAAGCATGTGAAGACTTCCCCTAGTGGAATGGGTGGATGAGAAAAATTTGTTCCAGTGGCCATGAAGGCAGCTGAAGCAGGTGTTGTGGAATGCTTAGTGCTTGGTTAGACATCGATGACACCAAGGTCATCCACTGTATCTTGAGCCATCACCAGTCATCTTGATTCTGTCCTGCCACTGGACTGTGATGATTCTGGAGGAGAGAGTGAGGCTGATGACTTCTTGCAACTCTGCCTTGCTTAAATCCAATTTACACATGCATGAAAAGACATCACCCGTACCATTTTACCATTATACCTATCTCAAAGTCCTGTGGTGACAAGCAAATGGTGAAGCGGCAGGTGAGGATACACTGGGAGCTGTAGTAACAATCCAGCACATAGGCAGCGCAGGCCATAGGGTCGTTTGTCACTGGAAACAGCAGTGGGATTCTGCAGCCCCCTAGGTGTCTGAGCAGCCTTTTAAGGATTGCACTGTGAAAGGGCCAAAGAATAGTCAATATGGTGTTTGCTGCCAGACAACTCCAGGAGAAATACCAGGAGCAGAACAGAGGTCTGTACACAACATTTGTAGATCTGACCAAGGTGTTTGATACTGTCGGTTGTGAGGGCTTATGGAAAATTATGTCAAAATTTGATTGCCCAGAGAAGTTCATCAGCATTGTACATCAATTTCATGACAGCATCCTTGCCTGGGTTCCACATAATGGACAATGCTCTTGTGCCTTCCCAGTCACCAATGGAGTGAAACAAGGCTGTGTGCTTGCTCCCATGCTTTTTAGCATGATGTTTTCAGCCATGTTGTCAAATGCTGTCAATTAGGATGAACATGGCATCCAGGTCAGCTACTGCACTGATGGTAAATTCAACTTGAAAAAGCTATAAGCCAAGACCAAAGTGGAGGGAGTGTTGGTGTATGATTTTCTGTCTGTAGATGATTGTGCACTCAGTGCAGCCTCTGAAGCTGAGATGCAACAAAGTATGAATGACTTCTCTGCTGCTTGTGCTAATTTTGGCCTAACAGTTAACACCAAGAAAACACAGGTGCTCCATCAACTGCCATCACACCATCTATACATGGAACCATCGCTTACAGCAAATGGAGAAATTTTGAATGCTGTGGATAAGTTCACTTACCTTGGTGGTGTACTTTTCAGGGATGTACACATTGATAATGAAGTTGACACACGCATTACCAGAGCTAGTTCAGTGTTTGAGAGGCTTCGAAGGAAAGTACGGGAGAGAAGAGGTATTAGACTGATTACCGTATTGAAGGTCCACAGAACTATGGTGCTGACCCTGTTGTATGCCTGTGAAACCTGGGAAGTCTACCAATGCCATGCCAGGAAACTGAATCGCTTCCATTTGAATTGTCTTAGGAAGATTCTGAAGATCACCTGGCAGGATAAGGTACCAGACGCTGAGGTCCTTACTCAAGCTAAATTGCCAAGCATTCAAACTCTGCTTCAGAGAGCATAACTGATGGGCTGGCCATGTTGTTCAAATGCAAAATGTATGCTTGCCAAAAAGACTATTTTATGGAGAACTCACACAAGGCAAGTGTTCACATGGTGGTCAGAAGAAGTGATACAAGGAAACTCTCAAGGTCTCTCTCAAGAACTTTGGAATTGATTGACATGGAAGACACTGGCACAGGACTGCTCAGCGTGGCCTGCCCATATCAGAGAAGGTGCTATGCTCTGTGAGCAAAGAAGAATTGAAACAGCTCAAAGGAAATCCAGGATGCACATATGTAGAGTATCCACCCCAAATGTTCACATGGATTATTTGTGCCCTACCTGTGGTAGAGTATTCTGAGCTCATATTGGTTTGATCAGCCACAGTCCGTCACACTGAAACTTGACTTTAGCATAGTGATGTCATTTTGGTCCTCTTCAAGAATAAAGGACAACAACCAATCAAGCAACCATCTTTGCTTGTAATATTATCAAGCATTTTTTCCAGTTGAGCTGACCTTTGCTCTTTGTTGCATTTTCTCCCACTTCTACCAATCTGCCTCATAGCCTGAGGATTTTTTTCCTCATTCATTCCACTTATTGGCATATCCCATTGCTTTCTCCAGCTTGTTGACATTTTAATCCATTTATCTTGTTCTGTTTTTACTTATGATAGATCTCTCATTACAGATACCAGACCTTTCTTTACTGACAACATATCTTTCCTTTGTAATATTTGATCCTACTTAATTTTCTTTAAAGTGCTTATTATTTAGTTTGATGCACCTTGTATTCAATCTATCTTCATTTCCTTAGCTATTGTTGACATTAATTTGATTTTTATTGTTCCGCCTCATGGAAGTGTTTTCCCCCTGCTGTTTTCTTATTTCTTTGCCCTTCCTTTCCATTATCTAAGCCATTATTCCCTCTTCATGTTCTTTGGTTGTTCTTCTTGTTTCCTTTCTATTATTCTACTTATTTACTTTATTTGGAGGTGTTTCATTTATTCACGTGGGTAGTAGGATATGGGCTTACTCTGCCATTTTGCTGGAATTCTCATCCTTTAAAAAGTCTTTCACCTTCCTGGTTTTTTTTCTTTTCTTATTCATATTTGAACTGCATCTGGGGATACTTATTCTCTGTCTAGAAACCCTCCTCTCTCACTTACCTTTTTATGTCCCCCATAATTGTTACTAAGGTCAAGTTGCTACCACATTTTGGTATAAGGTCCTGTTTTCTCACATCATAAGCCAAAGCATTTCTTCTGTCCCTTCAAAACTGAACCTTTGTTTTTTATTCTTCTCACTTTCCTTATAATAAGATTTAATAAACTCTTTGTAGAGAGGCAAGATGGAATAGTCAATAGAGTACAATTGTAGGCAAGTCACTTAAAGTTTGTGAGCCTCAGTTTCTTCATTTGTAAAATAGGAATAATAATACAGGTAGTCCCTTGCAGGGTTGTTGTCAGGCTCAAATGACATAATACATACAAAGCACCTTGCAAGCTTCAAAATCCTAATATTAATGATAGCTGTCATTAAGAGGAAAAGGTGTAATAGTAGTTGTAACAGCAGCAGGTGTGCCCATTTTTTTGCTCTCCCATCCAGGTGGTATTTTGTCTTCTCACATCTTTCTCATTGGACTTTACAACATTCTTGTGGAATAGTCAGGAAGCTATATTATTTTGCACCTGGGAGGGGTGAAGATGTGAAGATGGCCATCCTGAGAGTTCTCTTCTCTAGGCTGAATATCATTGATTCTTTTAGCCAGTTTTCTTATGGCATATATTTAAGGTTTTTCACCATTCTCATTGCTCTTCTCTGGACATTCTTCAGCTCATTTGTCTTTCCTAAAATATGGTTCACAAAGCTAAATGTATTATTCCAGGTAAAATCTGACCAAGGCAGACCATCGCTACTTTATTAAAGGAAACTATGCCTCTCCTAATTCAGACCAACATCTCATTAGCTTTTCGGACTTTCATATCATACTGATTCATATTGAAATCTTAAAACCTTCAGATGTTTCTCAGAAATTTTTCTTTCTAACCATGTTTCTGTCATCTGGTATTTTGACATCAATTTCTTCAATCCAAGTGATGGCTCTGGAGGAGAAAGTGAGGCTGGTGACCTTGCACAGCCCTGCCTCACTCCGATCCAAGTCAACTGCAAGTCATGTCATCATTTCGCCGATGGTCCTCTTTGAGAACAAAGGACAAGCATAACAACAACACAACCAACCTTCTATCCAAGCATAATAGTTTACATTTATCTTTCTCAAAATCCACCTTAATAGGCCTAACCCCATTTTCTATCCAGTAAAGTCTTTTTTGGATCCTGACTCAATCATCCATTATGTTAGCTATGCCTCCTAGATTTGTTTCTACAGATCTGAGAAGATATTGTCTATGATTTAGTGAAGTAATTGGTAACAGTTTATAACCTGGGCCAAGAATAGGTCCATGTAGAACTTCCCTAGTTGCAATTGAAACCTTTAATGACAATTCACTGGAATGGACCATTAACCAGTTCTGAAACCATTTAATTACAGCATCATCTAGTCCATATTTATTCATCTTTTCCATAAGAATAGCATAAAATAATTAAACATGCCTAAAATTTAGTTAAACTATATCCACAATGTTCTCATCTACAAGTTTAGTAACCCTTTCAAAAAAAATGAAATAAAGTTAGTCTCATATGACCTGTTCTTGATGAAATAATGCCAGTTATTTGTGATCATGACTTTCATTTTGACATGTTCATTAAGCATCCCTTTGATAATATACTCTATAGTTTTCCCAGGAATCAAAATCAAGTTTCCTAGCCTATAATTTGAAGACTCCATTCTCTTCTTTTTTGAAAATTAAAATGGCATTTGCTCTTCTCCAGTTCTAATATAACTTTTACCTTCTCCATGATATTTCAACTTACATTGTCATTGATTCAGTAATCATGTATGGCATTTCTTTCTGTAAGAAAGAGTGTAGTTCAAAGGGCATAATTAGTTTTGTAATTCTTGTTACATATAGCCAGATTGCTAGATCTGTTTTATAGGTGTAACGCAAATGACTTACTAACACTTGAGGAGTACAGCAGTGGTAGAACTGGAAATAGCTTCTTCTTTTTTTACAAGCATCATATTAACAAAAACAGTATTTTTACTACTACATGTAATTGTAGGACCAATTCTTCCTTTTCCTTTGCCACTTATGTAAAATTGGAATGGTATAAATTTGCACAGAGAAGCTGATTGAAGATTTCCATTGGGGATAGGCAAATCTGGAGCACTAGAATAATTTCATATACTAATTGGACATTTTGCTGAGCTATGGGTCTGTCCTGTTTTGGCATCAAGTCAAAAAAGCAGGACTTCTAGGCATTTGTTATTTCCCTAAGATACTTATGTTCTGATAGTAAACATGTTATTCACTTAAGGCCCAAACTATTACAACAAGATTTAGTCAGTCCACAAAAGTACCGAGTACCTACTATGTGCATCACATTCTATACAAAAGAAAATAAGACATGGGAGTCCTTTGAGGGAAGTATAACAAGCACAAGAAAGAAACAGGAAACAAAACAGCATATAAAAAGTTAAGCAGTAGGAACCTAGAAAAGAAGAGATCAGTCTAGACTACAGTTGTAATCAAAGAAGTCTTCAAGGAAGCTTCGAAGGATAGGTAGATTTTAGATTGTTGTTGTTTATTTTTTTGTTCTAGAAGAGGACCAATGAAGTCCGGAAGGTGATGTCTTGACTTGCAAGTTAATTGTATTTAAGTGAGGCAAGACTATGCAAATTCACCAGCCTTACTCTCTCCTTCAGAGCCATCTGGATCCAGTGGCAAGACATAGATCATGAATCTTGGAGATAACCCCGGATGGAGTGGGAGATCGTACCCTTTTTAAGCTAAGGCCTTTTACAGGTCTCAGTTTGAGGCAACACCTATTCAGTGATTTGTGCTAGGTAAGAAAAGAGGCAGGGGGGCGGAGCCAAGATGGCGGCTGGAAAGCAGTGACTGGCGTGAGCTCCCCAGCAAGTCCCTCCAAAAACCTATAAAAAAATGGCTCTGAACCAATTCTAGAGCTGCAGAACCCACAAAGTGGCAGAGAGAAGCAGGGCTCCAGCCCAGG
>JAQQSZ010016335.1:0-11057 GCA_028646595.1 Phalanger gymnotis
CCATATTCCCCTCCAACTTAATTAACCTTTGAATTTTTCAACGGGGTGTGGCTGCTTAAAGACTAAAGAGTTCTATGTTCCTTGCTTGGGTGGATGCGCTGCCTTATCAGCACTCCTCCTTCCCCAAAAGCCCCTACCTGGACTGGGCTTAAATCTTCAGCAGGCTCTTCACTCCTGCTCTGATCAGCCACTTAATTCCTCCCACCAGGTGGGCCTGGGGCCAGAAGCAACTGCAGCCTAGTTCTAAAGCTGCCCCACCTCTGCTGCCCCAGGGGCAAGTGGCTGGAACTGCAAACTCAGTCATGCAGCTTTTCCCACTAACCTTCTCTGATGTCTTTGCTCTTTGTGGGTTGAGAGGTCTGGTACATGCCACAGCTCAGTATTTCAGGATGCCAGGGCACTTTCCGCTCATCTCCTGGTCTGGTAGGTCCCCGTCTGGTCTGTTAGCGCCGCGCGCGCTGGGCTCAGCTCCGCTCCCCTCGGCTGGGGGCTGGGAGGTCCGTGTGGGACAGACCTTACCCAGAGACCATCCAGGCTGTCCTGGGTTGGGGCCCTGCTTCCCTCTGCCACTTTGTGGGTTCTGCAGCTCGCAAACTAGATTTCTAACCCTTTGCAGTAGAGTGGCTCCCTTACTAGCTTTGAATCTAGATTTTCTTCCATTTCCTTGTGTCCTTTCTATACATGGATCAGAAGCAAATGGCTTAATCCTTAAGAAACTGAATAACCGGTCTTTGTAAACGAGTAAGTTAGCTCTTGCAATTTCCAATTGTTTAGCCTAAGTGGGCATTGTATATTCAGTAAAGCCCTGGTTAATCATAACTCAATTAATTAGAGAACCCCCTTCATTCTCTGTTGAGAATTAATCAATCTACAAGAGTATGTTAAATACTCACCATGTGCCAGGAGCTGGGCTAAGCACTAGAGATTCAAAGAAAAGAACCCTCCCCCCCCACCACCACTCACAAAACCAGTCTCTGACTTCAAAGAACTTACTAATCCGGGAGAGAACATGTAAATAAATGGGTAGACATGCAATAATGTGATATATACAGAATATAAGGAAAGTTTAGAAGAAATAAATCATAAAAATAAGATGCTTCTCTGAGGGGTTTGGTCTCTCTGCCTCCAACCCCTGTTCCTCCCCCGAAAGACCACTGCAACCACCAAAGCAAACAAATGTACAAAACCAAAACCTTGAACTAAATTACAGGATATAACCTAGGGTCAGAGGGCATTTGGTACAATTTCCTATATCTACATATATTCTGAGGTTCACAAAGGGTTCATACTCAAATTATGTCCCTGAGGAATTCCAATACCCTCAACTTAATTCAGTTCAATAAGCATTATTAAAGTACCTACTATGTTCAAGGCATCGCGAAAAGGAAGATAACCTGGTCTCTCAGGATTACCCCTGAGCCTCCCAGTGAGAGTGGGATTTGGGGAAATTGAACTGGAAGGGGTACTTCATAATGGAGTCTCATCCAGGATAATTTGGGGGCCCTTTATTTTTGCAGGGACCTACTAGAGATATTTTTTCATCTCAGACTTTCATTTTTGCACAATTTACTTTTGCCTTCAGGTAAAAATTTGCATTTTCTTCTATTTTTGCTTTAGACCATAATCGAGAAGTCTATTTTCTAGTGTTTCCATACAAGTCAAACCAATTTCTTTGTAATAACCTTTGTTTCAATGATTAATTACTAATGTGTACTGCATTACTATATTCTCATGAACATGGAAGCTATTGGTTATATGTATTTCTGAAAATCTAGTGCCCATCAGTTTACCTGAAGCACAATATAGCTCATAAATGTCCCCCCTCTCCCCTTTTTACTTTTAAGCTAACCTTAGATTGCTTGACTTATTTGTGACATGAGTCCAGAGAGTTTGTCTGAGCTCCTTATGGACTATAGGTCCACAGGATAAGGTTTACTTGCTGACCTTATTAACCTGAAAATACTTGATCCCTTTTTAGACATCTGACACCTCCTTGGAGCTTTTCTAAGTTAACCTGTTTGTCCTTAACGATAAGTAGGTTAGGAACTCTATTTGGAGAGGAAATTTTGTCTGGACCTCCAAAGGGATTGCCTTACATGTGAAAGAGCTTACTAGAGACATCTTTGTGTGCCTATTATGGAAAGGGTCACCTGTAGATATTTTGTCCAGATCTCCATTTGGATCCCTCTAAATATGTTGAAGAGAACCATGGATATTTCACTCAGGATTTCTCTGAACTTGAACCTGCCTTCCTGGTCCCGAAGACAATGGCCATTTTTAAACTTTTTTTTTAAACAAGGGTGATGAGGGTGTCTTCCCAATCCCTAATCACTGTAAAAAGATTCTCTCAAGTTCTGGGACCTCTTTAGGGACTAAGCTTCCCCTACGAGATGGGAAACTTACTTTCCTTTTCATTTTCTTTATTATTTTGGGGTTTCTTTTCTTTTTGATTTTTGCAAGCCTCAAGGAGTAAATTTATGCTGTTTTATAGTAGAAAAGTGGAAACTAAATAAGTACCTACTTAATGGCGAATGAATAATCAAATTATGGTATATTAATATAATAGAATATTAATATGCCATAAGAAATGATGAAATAGTTTTAAAGAAAATTAGTAAGCCCGGTATGAACTTCTGCAGAGTAAAGTGAGTAAACCTACAAGAACAACTTAAACAATAACAGCAACATTAGAAAGAAAAAATAACTTTAAAAGGCTTTAGGACTGATTCATGCAACAACAAACCATATTTTCAAAGGTCTAAAGATAAGTATGCTACCCATACCCTGACAGAGAGGTGATGTACTTAAACTGTTAAATGAGACATACAGTTTGGACATGGCCAATGGTCGAACTTATTTTGCTTGAGTATACGTATTGATTATGAGGGTTTTCTTTTTATGTTCAGCTGGAGGAAGAAAAAATGAATGCTTGTCAATTGAAAAAAATTTTTTTCAATGATATGTTAAGTTGAATCATCAGGTATTTGGAAGCGTATTTGATTGGTTTCTGGGTTTGTTCATAAACTGTACCACACAGACTTTCCTCAAGATTCTTTAGTGCAAGGAACTAGGAAAGGTAATGGAAAAGGCTGATATTGAACCTATTCACTAGAGAGTTATTCAGAATTTGGGACTAGGAACTTTGCCAAAATCACTCTAGATGATTTGCTAGGGGAAGCAAATGTTTTACTGGGGGGAGAATATAAAGGTAGAGAATCCAACCCCACTCAAAGTAATCAAAGAACATTCAAACATTTTGATTGAATCAATTCAAAGTAAACTAGGTATAAATAAATTCTAATTAATTTGAAATGATCAGAGGGATTTTGAAGGTCATTGGATAAAAGTTGATTATACAATATGTTATGATTGGTTGAAGGGACCGGAGTGGGGAACCTGTGGCCTCAAGGCCACATATGGCCCTTTAGGTCCTCAAGTGCAGCCCAAAACAAAGATTTGTTCTGTGAAGTTTGGATTCAGCCAAAGGGCTACACTGGAGGACCTAGAAAGCCATATGTGACCTCCAGATTGCAGGTTCCCCACCTACACTTAAAAACAAGAAGTTAGTTTGAAGCCAGTCAGTCAAGAGAGTGACAACTCCAATTCTGGTGTTGAGAATTCCAAATCTCTGAAATGGAATCGTTTCCTTGTTAGCCCCTTTCCTCACTGATCAGTGGTCAGAGAGAATGGACTAGTAGGAGAAAATGAATACAACTGGGAGTACAAAAAAACCCCAAACCACAACATTCTAAGGGAAAACAGAACTTCTCCAGCAAAAGGCAAAGGAATAAGGAGAGATGGAAATGACCTTGTGAACTTTGGTAAATCAGAAGACCAGTAGGTACCATTGGTATTGGTACCGATTTCCTCTGAACCCCAGATCAGAATCCACAGAGCAGCAACTGCTGAGGACATAATGAGCATCAGGAACTAATACGACACAGGGAGCTAACCTCACCATAGAAAGGCAGCTCTAGAACTCTTACAAGAAGAGCCCAGAGAGAGCTACCCTGAAAGGGATCTTCACAATGGTTTACAAAGGGTGAAAAAGAGTTCCAATAACCAGGTGTTGTGAATTATCCTTTTGCCGCGTAAGTACTTGGCTATCATTCTGTTGTAAGTTTGATTCTATTTTGCTAGAGAACTTGTGTGAGCAGGGAGAGAGTATCACCATGGTACTGGGGGATTTTTTAAAACAACTGTACTTGCTAGAACTGTCTAGTGAGTATCGACTTTAAAAGCTAATCATATCTGGCTGATAATCAAAGGGAAACATACTAGTGGGGGCCCATAAGCAAGAGTGCCAGAAACCCAAGTGCCTTAGGGTTAGCTCTAGAATTCCCTTGGGAGGGGAGGCAGTAGTCACTGTCCTCTGGTGACTTAATCTGAATGGGAGTTGGGGAAGGAGTCCTGTACTGGGTGTCACATTAAGTTCTGAGAACAAGTAGGCAAATCTAGATAGAACTCAGTATAAGAAAGGGAATAATAGGAAATAAGTCTAGAAAGATAGGCTGGAGCCAAATGCAGTATAACTTAAATGGCAGTCATTGATTTCTATGAAGAGTTTTAAATGCTCAATCATAGTCTCGGAGCTCATTTAGGCCAGCTTCTTATTTTACATATAAGGAAACTGAGATAGTATGGTGTCTAAGATTACATAGGAATTGGGAGGTTGCAATTCAAAACTAGGTTTCCTGAACTAGTCCATTGATTTTTTTCAATTGCCAAAAATGCATCCAATTGCACACAACAGATCCTATTAAGGAAGGAAAGCAGACTAAAATTTTTAAAAGATTTGCTAGTGTTAAAATGAGATGGATTTTTCTGATTAAACCGAATATCCAGTTAAGTAGGATACCCTATCTCCTAGGCATTCCAATCAAGGTTTTACTATAAATTCAGTGCCTTGTGGAGCCTTAATAGTGTCTTATATGATAATTTATAACCTAAAATGGATAAGTTTCAGAAAACTGCCTGATACTCAAAGAGTTTAAATGACTTGCTCATGGTCATAGATACTGAGTGTCAAGAGGAAGGATCTGAACTCAATTCTTTCCAAACATTTTTTTGATGAAAATGGAAGTATAGTGGATAATATAATGAGAAAGACTTGACATAGATTTAGTTCTTAATACATGACTGGCCTCAAATAAATTAACAATATAAACTCTGCATTTCAAAATATTCAAAGTGAAGCTAAGTGTAAATATAGAAGTCCATTTGAAAGCTTGTTCCTTCATACAACCAGAAACCATGAGGAGCCTAAAATGATAAGCATGCTTACTCAAAATACTATTTTCCATCAACGATCAGACTGAGGAGACCTGATAGCTGCCACTAAGTATTTTAAGAACTATCACAAGAAGGAGGCATTCAATTTTGTTGTTGTTGTCATTGTTCAGTTGTTTCAGTCATGTCCGATTCTTGATGACCCTCTTTGGAGTTTTTTGTTTGTTTGTTTATTTTGGCAAAGATACTGGAGGGATTTGTCATTTCCTTTTCCAGTTCATTTTAGATTATGAGGAAACTGAGGCAAACAGGGTTAAATGACTTTCCCAGGGTCACACAGCCAGTAAGTGGCTGAGGCTATATTTGAACTCAGGTCTTCCTGACTCCAGGTCCAGCACTCTATCTGCTGGGCTACCTAACTGCCCCAGATTTATTTTGCTTTCCAAAGGACAGAGCTAGAATCATTGAGTGGAAGAGGCAAAGAAACTACTTATGACTTGATATAAAGATCAACATTCCAATAATTGGAGCTATGTGAAGGTGGGTGGACCTCCTTAGAAAGTAATGAGCTTTGTTCTTTTTTGAGGCCTTCCAAAAGCTGTCTGACTATTTAACAGGGATATTGTAGAATGCATTTATTCTAGTATGAGGAATGGGTTAGACTAGACTCCTCTGAGGTTCTTTCCAACCTTGAGATTCTGTGATTCTATATCTATAAACCAAGCATGCCCTCCATTACATTGTGTCTTTTTGTTGCCCTGGTGGGTAATTGAGGCATTTTCTACAATCCTATACTGTGATTTCCAGGTTGGTCTTGTTAGGGTAAAGAGCTAAGTAAGGACTTGCTTGCTGAGCTGCTATAGAAGAATTAATTACATCTCAGTAAAGTCCATGGCTTGGTTACTACTAAGCTTGGCTGAAACAGACACAGGAAGTAGAGTTCAGAGACACAGGAGGTCAGGTTGTAAGGCAAGGCAAGGAGCATGGAAGGACAGTCCCTGTTGCTAAATGGAGGCCAAAGTCCAGGGCACAGGAGGAAGCACCACTCATGTTATCAAGTAGAAAGAGGTTAAGTTCAGAGACAAACTCCTAGCAGGGAGGAGAGGTCTTTAAGCACCAGCTATATTGAGGTGATCTAGTTCTAGGCACTGGGCTGTAAATTAACCCTTGCAAAGCTAGGCTGCTTAAGTCTCTGGGCATTTCTAACCTCTTGTGTCCCCTACAGTCTCTAAGCTTCAAAAATGTATAGAGGCTGCTCAGGTAGAAGCCAGAACTATATTACAGATACTTTTTTTAAAAAGTTTCACCTGTTAATTAGAAGAAACCATAAGTTTTGCTCTGTGTTGGGGATTTAAGTTTTTTTTTTCCCTAAAGAGGTTTTCCTTCAGGTATGTCTATAGTGAAGAATGGAGCCTAGAGTTTTTTTTCCCTTCTTCTTCTTTAAAATAGTTGCCTAAGACTGGCCGTGGGATACCTCAGTGGTGCAGTAGATAGAATGCCAGGCCAGGAGTTAGGAAGGCTCCTCTTCCTGAGTTCAAATTTGGCTTCAGACACTTATTAGCTGTGTGACCCTGGGCAAGTCACTTAACCCTGTTTGCCTCAATTTCCTCCTCTCTAAAATGAACTGGAGAAGGAAAGGGCAAACCACTCCAGTATCTTTGCTAAGAAAACTCCAAATGGGGTCCCAAAAATTAGAAATGACTAAAGATTGTCATAAGATATAGATTCTTTGGGATATGGCAGATGTCTCCATTAGCCATTTTCTCTTCTAATAGTATTATACTAGTATTCTCTAGTCCAAGGGGTTTAGCCTCTTTTTTTTTTAATGCCATGGGTTCCTTGGGCTTTCTGGAGAAACCTATGGACCCCTTCTCAGAATCATGTTTTTAAATGCACGAAATAAAATATAGACAAAGGTAACCAATTATATTGAAATACAGTTATATGTGTGTATACATACATACATACATACATACATATATGTGTGTGTGTGTATATATACACATTCTTTCCCCCCAAAAAAAAACAAACCAAATTTGCAGATCCTGGGTTAAGAATCCTTCTTCTAGACTGATGAGTATGGATGATAACTAACAGGTCCAAAGAGTCCCAAATTAAAATTGTCAAAGTTGCATGATATATCTTGGGACTTAGCATGGTTTAGTGAAAAGCGGAATGAACTGGGAAACCAGGGATCCAAGTTCTAGTCCAGTGTCTGACAATCAATCAACGAACATTTACCACCCCCCCTCTCTTTCTCTCTATCTCTTCCCGCCCTCCCTCTCCCTCTCCCTCTCTCTCTCTCTTCAAAGTATGAAACAATCTCTACTTGCAACAAGCTTTCATTCTAATGCCACAATGTAATTGTATGACCTCTCTCCAGTCTTCATCTGCAACCTTGTTCAAATGAAAGGATTGAACAAGATGATCTCTAAGGTACCTTCTAGTTCCAGAATTCTCTTTTTATGCCCAGTGTCTGGTGTGGCTATCCACACCATCTTTCATGTTAGAATGGCCAAATGAAAATCAGTCTCCACAATTAGTCGGCAACAAACATTTATTAAGCTTCTACCATGTGCCAGACACTGTGCTGGAGATATGAAGAAGGGGAAAAACAGTCCCTGCCCCCAAGGAGTTCACAATGCAATGGGAAAGGCAGCATGCAAATAACGCTGTATGTCTAAGATATATAAAGTATAAATGAAAGAGTCAAGGTCATAAATTATCAAAACAGTTTAAAGAGAAGCATTTTTTAAAATAATTAAATTTATGAGGTTTATCCTTTATTCCTTTTAAGTAGGCGATGTGATTGACTCCACTTGGCCTTGGCTATAAGAACCTGACTGGTTTAACAAATCAGAAACTAGGCTACTCTAGCATATTATGAAAGGGTTATGCTCCAACACACCACGTGGGCACCTTGGCTGCTCAGTGGTGCTGATTGGCAGTACTAATAGTAAACAGCTGCCAAAATAATAATACTAATAGCAATACTAATAGTAGTTATGGTTTATTATAGAATACAGCTTTAACAATGTTTCCTAATGTCATTTCTTCCAGAAGTAATTCCTTACTAATCAGTCAGCTAGCATATATTAAGCACCTACTATATGCCAGGTGCTGTGTTTAGTCCTGGAATTCATGTCCATTTCTTTCTTCAAAAACCCTGCTCCTTGAAGCTTCCTCCCATGTTTGTTTGGACTTCTCTTATGTGCTCCTGTTATTTCGAAAAGAGTATGTTTATGCTCTCTCTCTCTCTCTCTCTCTCTCTCTCTCTCTCTCTCTCTCTCTCTCTCTCTCTCTCTCTCTCTCTCTCTCTCTCTCTCTCCCTCATTGTCCCTCTGATTCCAAATCCACTGCTCTTCCCACATTACCATGATGCATGCTAAGGCCCTTTCCAATTTTAAAATCCTATTATTTTTCTTTAACTGTTGTACACTATAGCTCCCTGCCCAACCATGACAAAGCACAACCTATAGAGGATATTTTCTCTGGTGCTAAGTACAGGCAATGATCAAAGCTAAACTCAGCCTGAATGAAAAACAAAAGCAGCTCCCTCTTTATCTGATGGGGCTGTGGGCGGGGAGGGGGGAATAGTTGAGAGCGGACAAATAACACCATCATCAAAACAACCCCAGATCCTTCGAAAACAAGAACTACCACTAAGGGGTGTGTTTTGAAAAGAAACATTCTATTCACATCATGGGAAAAAAACCCTAGAGATGTCCCACATCAGGAAAGCAAGGGATTGTGAGAAGGGGCCCACTGTAAATAGTGCTTCTATTCTACAGTGATTTGTGGCACTCACATAATAGATCATCTTCCCTGGCTATGTTACTGTAAATGACTGCATCCATTAAAATACACTTCCCTCTTCCTTCTATTGTAATAGACACTCCCATACTATGTCCCTGGAAAAAGGAAAGGGGAAAAAAACCCTTTGTGAAATATTGTAAGATATAGCTGCTCAAAGAGCCAGTAACAGCCACAAAAAGGGAAAGGCTCTGATGAACATATGGAAAGCCAACAATTGAGTCTGTCAGTTCTATGTGGGATGGATGGACTATTAGTTCTATCAACACTATTAACCCAAGACACAAAATGGTAGCAACTGGCTGATAGGTCGGTGGCACCTTTCAATCCTTAGTCTTTTAAGATGTCAATACCAAGATGGCTTTCAGATTGCCAGACCATCTGAGGGCTAAATTTACATACATCAATTCTAGCAAAACCAGGGCATGGAGTGTTCTTTGAACTCTCACTTCTAGTAAATCCCCCATCATTTACTGTATCCCCCACCCCTCAACTTCCCAACTTGCCAAGATTTTCTAAGATCAATTCCTCTGAAAAATGGAAGCTTTTAGGTTCCAGTGACCATTAATTGTATTGCTTTTTAGGTTACACTGTAACTGATGCTCTAGGTTTAGTCTGGTCATTCTCTAGAATGTTGTTTTGTTTTTCAGTTTGTAGTTTGTTGGCTGGTCGGTGAGATTTGAGGGGACGCTTCCTGCTGCAAAATTTCCTGACCCACTACCCTAGTTTGCTTCCTTTGGTAGTCCATTTTATTACTGACATACATTGTGGGCACCCTCCAGGTTCTTCATAATGAGGTTGCTCTTACCTTGGCTGTGACTGACATGACAAAACCATAAAGGTAGGAGCATACTTCAGGAATTCTCCCTTTCTTTTGTTCGATAGTTAATCACCACTTGGCCTTTCCCCTCCCTGGGGCCTGTCTTCTTCCATAAGGCCCATAAACAAGGTTCCCCACAATAAAGCCAAACCAGTTTTCCAGATGGAGTACAAACAAAATAAATCTGTTCCACACTAAGATATAGAGGATGCGTACCTTTCACAGCTCATTAAGATTGGCAGCTGTTCCTTGCCAACCCAAGCAACCTGCCTTAGCTGCTGGCAACATGATTCTGACCCTGTGATGCTGTTACCAACATTATTTCCAAGGGGTCAGTAGTGCTATGTCTTTGCTTAGAAATCCAGCCATTAGCTAGGCAATGAGTGTTTGCTAAATGCCTCAGAGTGCCTAAAAATGGGCATCCCAAACCAGCTAATCAGGAGCTACGAGTTGAGATCAAAATCTTATTAGGTAGACTGGCTGCAGAATGTAGTTTGCTTCAGATTACCTTTTAGGAGGAAATTGCAGCCATCTGTAAAATCTCTCCTGGAATCCATAAAGGGACGTTATTAGCCTTCCCAGGTATCTTCCCATGGCTCCAGCTAAGGGATTTCATTCTCAGCACTTACTCTCCATCTTCTCAGTGATCTCAAAGCTTTACTCATTTTTTATTTTTTATTTTATTTTATGTTTTTTCTTTTGCAATTTACATTCTTTATATTTTTATTTAATATATTTAGTTTTCAGCATTGATTTTCACAAGAGTTTGAATTACAAATTTTCTCCCCATTTCTACCCTCCCACCTACTCCAAGATGGTGTATATTCTGGTTGCCCTGTTCCCCAGGAAGCCCTCCTTTCTGTCACCCCACTCCCCTCCCATCGCCTTTTCCTTTCCTTTCTTGTAGGGCAAGATAAATTTCTATGCCCCATTGCCTGTGTATCTTATTTTCCAGTTGCATGCAAAATCTGTTTTTTTTTTGTTTTTGAACATCTGTTTTTAAAACTTTGAGTTCCAAATTCTCTCCCCTCTTCCCTTCCCACCCACCCGCCCTAAGAAGTCAAGCAATTCAACATAGGCCACATGCGTATCATTTTGTGTAACCCTTCCACAATACTCATGTTGTGAAAGACTAACTATATTTTGCTCCTTCTTAACCTATCCTCCTTTATTGAATTTTCTCCCTTGACCCTGT
>JAQQSZ010016336.1:0-11057 GCA_028646595.1 Phalanger gymnotis
AGGTGATATTTTCTTCAGTGGTCCTTTGGACCTCCTTTTCCATTTGGCTAATTCTGCCTTTCAAGCCATTCTTCTCCTCATTGGCTTTTTGGAGCTCTTTTGCCATTTGGGTTAGTCTATTTTTTTAAAGTGTTATTTTCTTCAGTATTTTTTGGGTCTCCTTTAGCAACTCATTGACTTGTTTTTCATGGTTTTCTTGCATCATTCTCATTTCTCTTCCCAATTTTTCCTCTACTTCTCTTGCTTGCTTTTCCAAATCCTTTTTGAGCTTTTCCATGGACTGAGACCAATTCATATTTTTTCTTGGAGGCTTTTGATGTAGGCCCTGTGACTTCTTGTTGACTTCTGGCTATATGTTTTGATCTTCTTTGTCACCAGAAAAAGATTCTGAAGTCTGAGTCTGAATCTAAGTCTATTTTTTGCTGTATGTTCCCAGCCAGCTACTTGACCCTTGAGCTTTTGGTCAGGGTATGACTGTTTATAAAGAGTACTTTGTCCCAAGCTTTAGGGGCTGCTCTGGTGTTTTCAGAGATACTTCTACACAGCAAGCTCTGCCACACCAGTGCTCCTCCTCCCCCAAGAACTGCCAGCTAGGATCGCAACCCAGATCCAAGCAGGACATAGCAAGACAACCTTCCTCATGGGGGCAGCTAGGTGGTGTAGTGAGTAGAGTATCAGCACTAGAGTCAGCAAGATCTGAGTTCAAATGTGACCTCAGACACTTGACACACTTACTAGCTGTGTGACCTTGGGCAAGTCACTTAACCCCAATTGCCCTGCCTTCATCCCACCAAAAAAACAAAAATAAGAGAACCTGCCTCTGCACCAGCAAATTACTCCTAATACTCCCACTCTAATCCTTTGCTTGCCCACCATATGAGCCAGGGACTCCAGAAGCAGCTGATCCTGGAGCTTTGGAAGCAGCTGCAGGAGCTTCCTGCTGCTGCCACCACCACCTCACCACCTCCACCATTCCCAGGGTTAACCTGATCCAGAAGTTTTCACAATAACCTGCTCCATGGTCTTTGGCATTTGTGGGTTGAGAAGTCTGGTAACTGACACAGACAAGGCCCTCAGACTTGCTCTGCCTGACTCCTGGTGTGGTTTGTCCTGGCTCGGCTGTGCTCTGCCCTCAGGCTCCTCTCTCTGCATGGTACAATAGGCCCTTCCCAGTGACCATCCAGGCTATCCTGGGCTAGATGCCTGCTTCCCTCTGCTATTTCATGGGTTCTGCAGCTCTGGAATTTGTTCAGAGCCACTTTTTGTAGGTGTTTGGAGGGATTTGAGGGAGAGCTTAAGCAAGTCCCTGCTTTCCAGCTGCCACCTTGGCTCTGCCCCCTGCCTTCCTCTTTCTTAACCTGGTTGTTTGGTTTTTATCCTTCTTTTTCAAATAAGACAAAAATGGCATTACTATGCTAGAGTCAAGTTTCAATATGTCTGACTGTAGCTGATAAGATCAATATGAGCTCAGAATGCTCTATCGTAAGTCGGGCACAAATGGTCCCTGTGAACATTTGGAATGGATTCTTTAAATTTGTGCATCTTGCATTTCCTTTGAGTTGTTTCAATTTTGTTTTGCCCATAAAGCACAGCACCTTTGCTGATGTGGGCACAGCATGCTGAGCAGTCCAGTGCCAGAGACTCTCATGTCACACAATTCCAGAGTTCTTAAGAGAGATCTTGAGAGTGTCCTTGTATATTTTCTTCTGACCACCATGTGAATACTTGCTCTGCATGAGTTCTCCTTAAAATAGTCTTTTTTTGGCAAGCATATGTTTTGCATTCAAACAATGTGGCCAGCCTATTGGAGTTGAGATTTTTGAAGCAGAGCATGAATGCTTGACAGTTTAATTCCAGTAAAGACCTCAGTGTCTGGTACCTTATCCTGCTACCTCTCCTCCAAAGATCCTTCCCTTATTTTCTACCTCTTCCCCCTTAACCTCTTGTTTCTATCTGAATTTAGAAGACTTTTAAAGCCTTCCAAATATATGTTATCACCTCTTTATCCCATTCCTGTTAACCTTGACACCATTCTATCCCACTCCCTCCCTTATCCTATTCCCTTGCCCTCATTTCTTTATAAACTTAGGAGACATATATATATATATATATGTATATGTATATATATATATATATATATATATATATATATATGTATGTATGTATGTATGTATTTCTCTCTTTAACCCAGATCTGATGTGAGTAGGGTTCCCTCTAAAAATACCTCACTTATCCTCCCCGCCCCCCACCTATCCCCATTTGCCTTCCTCCTTTCTGAATTTTGTGTCTGTTGTTCTCTATTTAACCCATTCCTGATGAGAATAGGGTTCAAGAACTACTAGCCCTCTTCCCTCATCTAATTCATCTATATCAATTCTTCTTCTCACACCTCATTTGTATAAGATATTTGCTCTGTTTACTTTTTCATAAATGGTATTACTTTTTAGAATCACATCATATTCAGCTCTATACTAGTATTTTTTAAAGTCCTCAATTACTAATAACAATTTTAGACACACTGTTTATATTTCCTTGCATAAAAAGTAAATGATCTGTCATTGAATCTTTTATAATTAGTCTTTGATGTTTTCCTTATACTTCTCTTGGGTATTGTACATCAAATTTTCTATTAAGTTCAGGTCTCTTTGCAATAAAATCCTGAAAGTCTGGCAATTCATTGAGTATCCATTTGTTTCTCATTTGGCATTATGCTTAACTTTATTGGTCGTGATATTTTCAGCTGCAACCACAGTTCTTTTGCTCTTTGATATATAGTGTTCCAAGAACTATGGTTTTTTTATTGTCACTGCTACTAGGTCTTGTGTGATTCTAACTGTGGCTCCACCATATTTGAATCATTTTTTTTTCTTGTTGCTTGTAATATTTTCTCCTTGACCTGGAGGTTTTAGAACTTGACTATCATATTCCTTTAGGTTTTCCTTGTAAGATTTCTTTCAGGTGCTGATCGGTAGATTTTTTTCTATTTATACTTTTCTCTCTTGTTCTTTTGCTTCAGGACAATTTTCTTTAATTATTTCTTGTCTTACTATAACAAGATTATTTTTTGGATCATGCCTTTCGGTAGTCTGATTATTCTTATGTTTTTTCTTGTTGATATATTCTTCATATCAGTTATTATTCTTATCAGATATTTCATATTCTCTTCTATTTTTTCATCCTTTATAATTTATTGCATTATTTCTTGGTCTCTCATAACTTCCCTGACTTCTGTTTGCCCAATTCTAATTTTCAAGGAATTATTTTCTTTTGTAAGATTCTGGATCTCTTTTTCCATTTGGTTAATTTTCTTTTCATATTTTTTTTGTTTTTTTGGATTGTTCTTATTTTCTTAAATTTTTCCTCAATCTCTAATTTAATTTTTAAAGTCTTCTTTAAGTTCTACTAATTCTTTTTGGGCAGGTGACCATTTGACTTTATTCTTTGGGGCAGGAGACACTTTTCTTTTTGCTTTAATATCCTCCTCTGAAGATGAACCCCAATCTTCTCTATTCCCATAGTAACTTTCTATGTTGGGGTTCTTTCTCCTTTGCCTTCTCATTTTTTAATATATGTTTGTTTATTTTTGGCAACTTGTTGTAATCACCTCTAGTCTTGGTCCTCAGGTCCTTCTTCAGTTCTCCCCTCTGGCCTGAAAAAGAAACCAAGAACTCCACCCTCATTTAAGTGGCCAAAGCCAGCAGTGTCCCTGTCCTACTGCTTCTGTGCTCACCAGGAACATGCTGGTTCCCTCTCATCCAGGACCATGTCTCAGCTGCACAGCTCTGCTTCACATCTTTATCAGCTGAGGTTCCTTCAATCTTCCCCCACTTAAATGCCCAACTCTTCTCATTCTCTAGGAGAAGAAAATTCCTGTGTTTGGGGCTGCCATTTGAGCTATCCTCAGGGTTTGCCTTTCAGGGGAACTACCCTGGAGGTGTTTACACTTCACAGGGACAAAACATTGGTCCTCTGATTTTACTTCTATTCTCCCATTTTCTGGAGAGAATTGTCATTCTACCCCAACTCTTGTTTATTTTTACCACTCTACGTTTGCCTCGAGGTGCTATTTTGTCTTATTTGTGGGGGAACTCTAAAGAGCTTGGAATTTTCTGACCTACTCTGCCATCTTCCTAGAATATTTTCAATTGTCTCAAGTCTTAAGGGTGTTTGAGCCTTGTGATCATTCAGTAGGGTACAGAACCAGAGTTAGCAAGATGGGGACAGGAAAGCAATACCTGGTTCAGTTGTTCAGAGAGTCAGGAGATATGAACGATCACTTTCTGCTGTGGCATGTCAACTATAGCCCCAGCTCTCAGTACAGGATCTCCTCAGAAATAAGGAAACTTAAGTCCCAATTCTGGGGTTTTGCTGTGACTGAGATTATCCAGTGGGTGAGTGCAAAGGATTGTTATTGTGGTAAGTGCATGGCACGGCCTGTTTGTTGGGTCTTAGCTGTAGAAACAGGGTGTCTTCTAAGATTCTGACAAAAGAAAGTAAAGATATTAGGATGACATATAGGTTTCAAGTGTAGGCCAACTAAAGGATGATAGTATCCTTGATAATAAATAGGCAAGCTAGAAAGGGAATAGGGTTTAAGCAAAACATAAGTAGTTCAATTTTTAACATGCTGAGTTTAAGATATTTATAGACATCCACTTTGTGATGTTGAATAGACAGTTAGAGATTCGAAAATAAAGGACAGCTGAGAGATTAGGACTGGATAAGAATTGAGAATCATTAAGACAGAGATTACAATTGAACCTATAAGAGCTGATGAAATCACCAAGTAACAAAGAGGGAAAAGATGAAAGGGCTCAGGATAGAACCCTCAGGACATCCTGGGCTTGCACATAACCTAGGTCAACATCCAGCAGAGAAGACTAGGAAGGAATGGTCAGATAAGCATTAGGAAAATTGAGAAAATTCTATTAAATGTACCAATTAAAATATCATTAGTAACTTTGGAGAAAGCAATTTCAATCAAATTATGTAGTTATAAGCCAGATTTTGAGTAAGTTAAGATGAGAATGGTGGGAAAGAGAGTGGAAACACTTATTATACACAGCTTCTCAAGAAGCTTTTTTTGGAAAAGAGGAGGGACATAGGATGATACATAGCATGGATGGATGGATCAGGTGAGAGTTTCTGTGAATGAGAGAGACATTAGCATGTTTATAGGCAGTAAGGAAGCAGCCAATAAACAGGGATAAATTGAAAATAAGTGAGAGAGTTGCAGTGATAGAGGGGGCAATCAGTTGCAGAATATTGGATGTAATAGAGTCACTAGTGTATTTAAAGGAGTTTTCCTTGACAAGGAAAAGAGCCACATCTTCACTTGAATCAGGGAGAAAGGAAAAGATAATGGCAGAAGGCATCTGGGAGATGTGAGATGAGGAGGAGGAGAGAAGAGGGAGATTTCCATTTTTTTTTCATTTTTTTTTCAACAAAATAGGAGAGGTTTTCAGCCAAGAGGTTCAGGAGAAGGAAACCATGAGAGTGGTCATGAGTGATGAAAAGGGTTGGGGCTTAATAATACAGTGATTTAATTAGGTAAATATGAAAAGATTATCTTGATACAATGAGTGGACAGTTGAATTTACATAACATAAATGTGTAGTGGACCTGTCAGCATGATTTCATAATTTTCTTCAGCTTCTTGCAGCAGTATATTTATAGAAGTGAAATCATTGAGTAGTAGGGGTGATCTAAGTACGAGGGTTCACACCAGATGTCCTATAATATGATAAAGGGGCAAGAGATTGAAAAGTATAGCACTGAATTGGTTTACCAAGTTTTCAAGAATGGGGAAATGAGAAGAATGATGCTTGTGGGATGATAGCATATGAGGAAACTGAGGGTTTGAGAGACTAGAGGTCATAGCATAGACCTGAACAGGATTTAGGATTGAAAAGAGAGGTGGAATGACAATAGTATTTAGTCAAATAAGAAAACTTCAGAATTCATGAACATAGAAGTGGTTTATTTGTGGGTAATGGTAACATCAAAATTATGACCATCTTTGTGTGTAGCTGAGATGCAATGGAAGAATAGGGCATATAAAATGAGTAGGTTGAAAAACTGTGAAGTTAGAGTATTTGAGGGAGTATTAATATGTGTGTCGATGTCCCTTAGTATTAGGTCAGAAGTTGGGAAGAAGAAAAAGACTGAATCAAGTACTGAACTCATTGAAGAAAGAATGGTAATGCCCTAGAGATTGGTAGACAATAGCTACCATTATTTTTATTGCATGATAGATACAAACTGAGTGATTTTGGTTTATGGAGAACCTAGAAATGGCAATGGGAAAAAGGGGTTAAACCAATTCCCCAATCTAAAATTGTAAATTACGTGTATTGAGTGAAAGTACAACTATCACCAGAAATAATGGCCAGTGAGGATGTTTCATCAGGTAGGATTCACCTCTCATTGAAAGACAGAAGATGAAAGGAGTGGGGGAAAAATTTACAATGAAAGTTAGTTTGTTGCCTATGAAATAGACCCTTTGGAGAGTACAGTGGAAGGGATATGTAGTTTAAAAGATTAGGCATTCATTGTTCATAAAGGTTTGATCTCAGGTTTAGGAAGTTTAGGCAAAAGAGAAAATCCTTACAGTTGATGGAATAGTGTTACTCTTCATCCCCTAAGACATTAAAGCAAGTGAGAGACTTGATGGAATTGTAATAGAGAGTAATCAGATAAGAGAATCATTCCTAGAATGGAGGATTCAGAGAATGTTGGTATGCTATTTCTCCTCTTCTTAAAAGATGCTAGAAATCAGGCATGAAAATTGAGGCATAATGGAATGCAGCCATGTCCCTTCATCAGACATAGAAGACTCATGGCAAGTTCTGTGGATCCATTGATTCTTGAAAAATTCTCTTTCGGCCTTTAGCAACTGCATAGCAGTTACCTCAAAACTGAAGGCAACCCGAAAGGCAAAAAATATATTTATGGTTGATGCAAGTAGTCTGTGGCATATTGTCTATCATTACTTATGTGTGAAAAATCTTGTAACAGATCATTTTGAGGACATATATTTATTTTCATAAAATGTCGTAGGCTGGATATCTATTAGTGATGAATGAAAACATATAAATAGCCTAAGGATTGCACTAGTGTCAATGAAATGTAAAAAGAACCAGAAGATGGTGTGAATTGAGTTAGAGAAATATTTCATAGATGTTTAAGATAAATACATGAGTAATATCTCATCATAAAACAAGAATATGTGAACGGATTATGATATGTACAAGTAGATGCAGTATAGGCATTAATAAAATCAGATATACAATGTAGCATCAAATGAAAGATCAATGTAAGTTTTAGACTTAAGTTTCACTTTGTAGATACAACTAATCTAAACCAGAGGGAAAAATCATTTTCCAAGTAATGTCATTTCAAAACTGCTGCAGAGCTCAGCATGTGGATAGTGCTTCCAAACAATATGAGAATTAAGAGAAAGCTTGAGATAGTAGGTAAAGAGCTGAGCTTGGAGCCAAGATGTGGCTTCAAGGTTTTCCTTTGGTAATTACTGATTATATGATCCTGGATAAGTCTCTTACCTTACCAGTTTAATGTGAGGTCTGTTTATTTATATTTCTATATCTATAGAGGTAGATATGCATATACAAAGAGGTTTATATATATATATATATGAATATATGTGTATGTAATGCATAAATGTACATCCTATGTACATGTACATGTAATCTTACGTATTTTACTTTATGCATTTAAAATATGAGGTGTTCATAGGATTCACCAGACTTTTACAAGCGTTCATGGCACAAAAACTTCAACAGTCCTTGCTCTAAGATCACACATTGTTGATCTGCATTGTTGGAGATACTTTCCTTACTGATGAGTCCCTTAATTACATTAATGAAGTCATAGATCTATATAAACCAAAGGACTACCCAAATTAATTTTTTGCTCCTGTATAGTACTATTTTATTACTATATAGTACTATATAAGAGATTCAGAATATCTAATGAAATCTGCCTCAGTTAGGAAACTGATACCCTTAGGGTTCTTTTTTTTTAGTCTTTTAATAGGGCTTGGCATAAGGTTTTTTTTCCTTCTTTTTGCTCTTTTTTTTTCTGTTGGGAAGGAACATAGAGATGTCTGCTCCAAGGAGTAGTTAAATGCATCTTGGGTGCAGGTGAAGAATCCAGTAGTTCATTCTGTACCCAAGAGGCCCATGAACAATTTGGATTTTAAGGATGAAGAAATAGAGAGTAAAAGCACTAGAGGAGGAAAATTCATATGGGTTTGGTTGGCTGTTATTTGAAGTCACTGCCAGGTTAGGAGTAAGTACTCCCTTGATACAAGGACCAAGCCATATCAACCCGGTGATGAGAAAGCTGCGATTCTATGCTTATTGCCTTTCTCTTCCCTACGACAAAGGCACTATCTTCATGGTCTCATTTGTTTCCCTGTGTTTGGGTTAATGATTTGAACAATGAATGCTAGGTAGCATTAATGATTCTCAGTTAATGTTACCACAAAATCAGCTTCCAAATGCACTAAAGCAGACAGTGAAAGTCTGTTAGTAACAAGAGTAGTTATTAATTTAAGAAAAGCTAAGGGAGGAGTTTCATACAAACTTAAATAGAAATGATTATTTAAGATCTATTAAGAGACACATACAAGCATTAAACATATATCATTTGGTTTGAAGAAAATATGAGGAAATGATATGTCATCATGAACTAACTTCATTCTAAAAGCACACTGCCAAACATACAAGTACACATAAACCTACAACACACATGACCTTACAAACAAGGTAAAATCAATACAAACAAAGAGATTTTCTTTGTAGAGGAGACTTGGCCTCAAACAGAAAAAAAGCTAAGAAAATATATTTGTGAAGAACGTGATTGCAGTATTGTCAATGCTCTATTTTTCCCAAGCTGTACCTAAGCATCTGTTTAGTTCATAATTTTTAAAAAAATATTTCACTTTGAGAAAAAAGAAGCTAACCAGAAATGAATACACTAAGCAGAGAAAATGGAACAGAAAAGCATTAAAGGAAAATAGTTAATCCTTATTAATTCAGACTTCATTAGGTGGCAAGTTGGGATTATTTGGATAAGGGCAAGTTTGAAATCTCACTTGGAATTATCTCTAGGGAAGGCACTGGGTAATATGTGTGTGTGTATGTATATATGTATATGTATATATATGTGCATATATATATGCATATATAAATACAATGTTAATAAGGTTCCCTGAGGATCCTTCAGGCTATGTAAGAAAAGTGGTTTTCAAAAAATGAGCCATCAATTCATTTAAAAAGAGTTGATATTAGTTAGAAATTTTCTACATTCATTAAGCCACGTTCTTAAATATTAAAAGACCTAGACAACAGTTGCTAGCCTACTTGTAGACACTTCACATGAAAGTGATAAACAATGATCTCCTTCTAAAAATTCAAAATTTAGGTGTTTGTCAATTTCAGACTGGACTTTTCAGTTAGTCATAGATTTAGAGTTTAATGAGTTCACAGAAATCCTGCTCTTTGATATTTTCATTCTATAAATGAGAGGGAAAAGACCCAAAGGGATCAACTTATTTTCCCAAGGTTACAAAATTGTTAATGATGACAACAACAACAAAAACATAATAATAATATTAATAGCATCAGCAGCCAGCACCAAAGCTCAATTTTAATTAAAATCATTTGCTTCTAAACCCAGAATACTTTCTGCTGTATCACATTGCCTCTCCAATAGGTGATATAAGTTAAAAACATGAAAATGATGTATTAATATTTTGAAAACAGTATTAACATGTGTATGAATTATTGACAAAGCTTTTCATATCTTAAGCTGAGAACAAATTAAGATCATTTTCTATAGCTACAGAGAAATCTTTGCATTGGGTAGAGGCTTTGGTCTTGGTAAACTCATGAATCTTCTGAGAACATGTGACTGGTATCTTATTATAAATGGACTTTTTTAAAATTTAATTTATTTAATATATTTAGTTTTCAGCATTGATTTTCACAAGAGTTTGAATTACAAATTTTCTCCCCATTTCTACCCTCCCTCCCACTCCAAGATGGCATATATTCTGGTTGCCGTGTTCCCCAGTCAACCCTCCCTTCTGTCACCCCACTCCCCTCCCATCCCCTTTACCCTTCCTTTCTTGTAGGGCAAGATAAATTTCTATACCCCATTGACTGTGTACCTTATTTTCTAGTTGCATGCAAATTTTTTTTGTTGTTTTTGAACATCTGTTTTTAAAACTTTGAGTTCCAAATTCTCTCCCTTCTTCCCTTCCCACCCACCCTCCCTAAGAAGTCTAGCAATTCAACGTAGACCACATGCATATCACTATGTATAACCCTTCCATAATACTCATGTTGTGAAAGACTATATTTTGCTCCTTCCTGACCTATCCCCCTTTACCCAATTTTCTCCCTTGACCCTGTCCCCTTTCAGAAGTGTTTGTTTTTGATTACCTCCTCCCTCATCTGCCCTCCCTTCTGTCATCTCCCCTTTTATATCTTCTTCTTCCTTCTTTCCTGTGGGGTAAGATACCCAATTGAGTGTGTATGGTATTACCTCCTCAGGTCAAATCTTATGAGAGCAAGATTCACTCATTCCCACTCACCTGCTTACTCTTCTCTTCCTACAGAACAGCTTTTTCTTGACACTTTTATGCGAGATAATTTACCCCATTCTACATCTCCCTTTCTCCCTATCTCAATATATTCCTCTCTCATCCCTTAATTTGATTTTATTTCTTTTAGATATCATCCTTTCATCTTCAACTCACCCTGTGCCCTCTCTCTCTCCTCTCTCTCTCTCTCTCTCTCTCTCTCTGTATATATGTACACACATACACCCACATATATACATAAACATATACATGCAAATTCCCTTTAGCTACCCTAATACTGAGGTCTCATAAATCATACACATCATCGTTCTGTGTAGAAATGTAAACAAAACAGTTCAACTTTAGTAAGTCTCTTGCAATTTCTTTTTCTTGATTACCTTTCCATGCTTCTCTTGACTCCTGTGTTTGAAAGTCAAATTTTCTATTC
>JAQQSZ010016337.1:0-11057 GCA_028646595.1 Phalanger gymnotis
CCTCTGCTGCCCCAGGGGCAGTGGCCGAACTGCAAACTCAGTCCCGCAGCTTTTCCCACTAACCTTCTCTGATGTCTTTGCTCTTTGTGGGTTGAGAGGTCTGGTGGATGCCACAGCTGAGTAATTCAGGATGCCGGGGCACTCTCCGCTCGTCTCCTGGTCTGGTAGGTCCGCGTCTGGTCTGTTTGCGCCGTGCGCGCTGGGCTCAGCTCTGCTCCCCTCAGCTGGGGGCTGGGAGCTCCGTGTGGGACAGACCTTACCCAGAGACCATCCAGGCTGGCCTAGGCTGGAGCCCTGCTTCCCTCTGCCACTTTGTGGGTTCTGCAGCTCTAGAATTGGTTCAGAGCCATTGTTTTATAGGTTTTTGGAGGGACTTGGTGGGGAGCTCACGCCAGTCACTGCTTCCCAGCTGCCATCTTGGCTCTGCCCCCAATGGAAAATAATTCTAAGAGACAGAGGTGAAGAGAAAGCACCTTTGGATCATAGGGGACAGCCTATGTCAAGGAAGTTGGAGTATCATGTATGAGGTCAGTTTGCCTGGATTGTAGAGTGTTTAAAGGGGAATAATGTATAAGGTTAGAAAGGTACGGTGGAGCTCTAGGGGAACTTTGTATTTACAGGTAAGTAAATATAAAGTGTTAAGTAATTTCAAGAAGTAAAGACCCTTAATGACTAGAGGTGGGACAATGATCAAGAAAAGCCACGTATCTGAAGTAAAACTTGAGCTCTGTCTTGAAAAATGTTAAGGATTTCAAGAGGAGTGGAGGTAAGAAAGGAGTACGTTTCAGAAATCAGGGCCCGTTCTTGTAAAGATACAGTCAAGAGATGTAGCGTCAAGTTTGGGCAATAACTAGTGGACCAGATTAATTAGATTGGGTAAATTAAGTGGAGTAGTATGAGATAAAATTGTAAAGGTAGTTGAGAGCCAGGTTGGAAATGGCCTAAATGCCAGTCTGAGGAGTTTGTATTTTAACCTTGGGACAATAGGGAGCCATTGAATATTTTTTGAGTAAGAGACTCAGTTTGACTTGGTTAGACTTATGTTTTTTAAGAGTATCAGTTTGGCAGCTATATCAAGGATGTATTGAAGAGAGAGACTGGAAGTTGGGAGCCCAACTAGGGGGTTATTATTATAATAATATAAATAAGAATCAATGAATTCTTGAACTAGAATACAGGGCATGTGAATATAGAGAATGGAGTGGATGTTAGAGATGGGGTTGGTGGTGGTTTTGGCAAGATGTGCTAACCGATTGGGTATGGTGGTTGATGGAGAGGTAATGAGTAAAAGATGACTCCAAGGTTTTGAGCCTAGATAGCTGGAAGGACCATGGTTCCTTCAATAGACAAAGAAAGTTTGTAGATGGAGTGAGTTTTAAGGTTTGGAGATGCCAATGAAACATCTGGCAGGCCAGAAGGAAGGATTTAAGTACTTTTTCTGTGCCTAGCACTTCATCAACTGCTGGGGACAAACATATTTCTGCTTTCAGCAAGATTACATTCTAATAGGTAGAGACAATGCATATATGAAGAGGTAGAGATCCAACATGCAGGTGTTAGTGTGCGAGAGTTTAGGAAAGAGATTTGAGCTGGATATATCGATTTGGAAACCTTTTACATAGGGATGACAATTTAATCTATGGATTCTAATGAGATCACTAAAGGAGAGGGAGTATAGTGAAAGAGAGAAAAAAAGAGAAGCAGGCTCAGGACAGAACTGGGTAATTGAGCCCTAAAGGCTCAGGACAGAGCAGCATGGGTATTCTTTTGCTTAGAAATTGGGACATCAAAGGAAATTGAGAAGAAATTGTCAGACAAGTAGTAAGAAAACTAAGACCAGTCCCAAAAAGCCAAAGGAGTACAGAGTGTTCAGGAGGAGGAAGATCGACAGTGTCAGAAGCTACAGAGGAGTCAAAATAGAATGTAGATGGATTAGAGGCCATTGGATTTAGTATTTAGAAAACTAAGTCAACTTGGAGAGAGCAGTTTTAGTCTGGTAGGGTTTGAGGGGTGGTCAGAAAGCAGATTGTAAGGACTGAGAAATGAATTAGAGGTGAGAAAATAGAGGCCATGAGTACAGATTGCCCTCTCTGGGAGTTTGACTTTGAAAAAGTGATACCATTTAAAAAAAAAAAAAGGATAGTTTGAGAAGACAGCAGAGCACTGTGGAAGTTTTTTGAAAGACCTAGGAAGGTGTTGAACAAAGACCTAATGGATAAAAAGTAACTGAAGATGACAAAAAAAGGATTGACTAAAGGAGAAAGGTCTTGGGAGAGATAAGTGCAAGAGCTCAGGTGGAAAGGTTGACCTTAATAAGATGAAAAATCACCTCTTCATCAGAGACTGGTATAAAGGAGAGAGAAGGGAGATGATGAATAGAGGTTTTGGGGGATAGGGTAGAGGAGAAGGAGGAGCTCCAAATCCTTGGTCTCTATGTTTCACAAAGTAGGAGGTTATATTCTTTGTTGAGAAGAAGGGAGGAAGAGGTGGTTGTATAGGAGACTAAAGAAGAGAGGAGGTTTGAAGTAGTTATAGATAGTGATATTCTAGGAAGAATAAAAAGAAGTCATGAGGAAGAGAAAGAATACATGTAGGTGAAATGAGGTGGAGGAAAATATTGATGTATAGGAACTTTTGCTCAAGAGGTATTTCAGAATGATGAATTAGGAGAGTGGAATGGTTATGGGTGATGATCAGATTTAGTTGAGGGGGAGTGAATGTGGCCAGGGGAAAGGGGAAATCACAAGAGTTTAAGAGGTTGATGAACTGAGAGACTAGGTTGTTGAAGAAGACATTAGTGCAGGCCTGCGTAGCATTCGGTCCGTTGGGCTGCTTGTGGCCCACCAAAGGATTTCAGACAGACCGTGAAAAAATGTAGGGGATGTAAAAAACAGGCCTGCACAACATATTGCCCACGGGCCACCGTGGCTCACAGGCCATTTGTTGTGTAGGCCTGCATTAGTGCATGTATTAGAGTCACCAGGTATGAGATTGGGTGAAATTATAAGGAGATTGGGAGGAATTATAAGGAGATTGGGAGGAATTATAAGCAGATGTTTCCTGTCTCCAGCATTTGACTTAGTAATAGAAATGCTAGAACAATAATAGAAGAAAAATAAGAGAATGCGATTTGACAGAAGAAGCAAAAATATCTATTTGTAGATTGCATGATAATGTCAGTGAAACTAAGATAGTAGCTTCCTCAAAGTAAAATACAAATTGAATCCACCAAAATAATCATTTCTATATAATTGAGCTAACCTGCTGTGATTCATACAGAACTTTATAAATACAAAAAAGATTCACTGTTTATTTTTGGGCTGTGTTAGTGTAGTAAGAATCATTGTACTATAAAATTACTAGTATTCAAACTATTCAAATTAAAGATTTAGGGTTATGCCAATCAATCAAAACTCCACGTTGATGCTTTATTAAGTTAAACAGAACATTAACAGAACTCATGGAAAAATAAGGTCAAGCCTATCAAGAGAGTATCAAAGCTGAGAAGCAGCATAGCTTATTGGATAGAAGGCTGGGAGTTGACCATATCAGTGAAAAAAAATTTGGAGAAAAATGTTTAGAAAAATCAATGGAATAGATGAGGTTAAATAGACCTAAATGGAAATGGTTGTAGCAATCCAGTATTTAATAAACCTAAGACACAAAGAGCTGCTGAAAGGTGTCTCTATTTGAGATGTACTCAAAAAATTATACAGAATAATAGAATACAGAATCAGGGGTGGGGAACCTGTGGCCTTGAGGCCACATAAGTCCTTGGGTGTTGTCTTTTGACAATCCAAGTTTTATAGAACAAATACTTTTTTTAGGGGGATTTGTTATATGACGTTTGGATTCATTCGAAGGGCCTCACTTGAGGAACTAGAGGGCCACATATGACCTCAAGGCTGCAGGTTCCCCACCCTTGTTACTTTAGACCAAATTTTTATGTACTACAGAAATTTAAAAATAAATAAATTTAATTGAATAAATAATTTAAAAAAACACACACCTTAAAAAAATAGAGGGGAATGAAAGGTTGTATTTTGCCAATTATAAGTTGTGGAAGAATTTGTAACCAGAGACAGGATAGAAGATAATATAAAAAACAAAATAGGCCATTTTGATTTCATAAAAATAATAAAAAAAAATTTGCCCAAACAAAATGTACATAGAGGAAATAAAGAAACTGTAATTGAGGGGGAAAATCTATGCATTAAACATCTCTAATAAAAGCATAGAACTGTAAGAAATTTCTAGATAATCATTTAATCCAGTATGCTCATTTTATAGATAAGGAAGCTGAGGTCCAGAGAAGTTAAGTGATTTGTTCAAGGTTACACAGTAAATGGTTGTGCTAGGATTTTAACTCCAGTCTTGTGATTCTAAAGCCAGCAATCTTTCCATGGAACCATGCTATCTCCTGAGGGGAATTGACACAAATCTGTAAAATTTAAAAGCCATTCATTCCATAGCAGGCAAGTGGTCAAAGAATATGAAGTTTTCAAAATAAGCTATATAAACTATAAACATTTGGATTTCAAGTCAGAAGATCTGGGTTTGAATCCTTACTTTTTTTGCCTTTGTAAACTTGGGCAAGTCATTTCACCATGGCCCTCAGTGATAGACTAATGATCCCTCTTCCAATTCTAAATCTTTGCTCTGATTTAAAAACACTAATAAAGTACAAATTAAAACAAATGTGCAAAGATAGAAGAGGCAAAGTTAGAGGGACTCTGGGAAGACATATACTGATTCTTTCCCATTGGAGCTGTAAATTAATCCACTCATTTTGTAGAACAATTTGGAATTACATAAAAAGAGTTACTAAAGTATTCATACTATTTCACCCATTGATCCTCCTACTGGTTTTATTCCCCAAAGGAGGTTGATGATCACATGAGAGGGCTTCATATGTACAAGAATATTTGTAGCAATAGTACTTACAAAAGCAAAAGGGGGACTGTCTAGCAATTGAAGAGTGGTTGAGCAAATGGCACGTGAATGTAGTACAAAATCTAAGCACCTTAAGAATAGGGGTTGTTTTAGTCATTGTTTCATTCTGTGCTCCTAGCGCAGTGCCTGGTATAAAGTACTTTGATACTTGTTCATTGACTGAATATAAGTAATTCAGAGACATGTGTAAACATTTGTATAAAACGTTTCAAAATAAGAAAGCTAGCCAAAAGAACAATTACATAATGACTGCAGCATTGTAAATGAGGACAATGCTAAAGGACAATGAAGCTTAGGTCAAAAAAAAGGTGGTTAATATAGATATCAAATGATTAAAGCATTAGCATGAATCCTTTTTGTTAAGAAATGGAAAACTCCCCAAAGTAAAAAGTGACGTGTATTCTAACCTGTACTTACTCTTTTAGGAAGTTTTATTTAGCTGTTTTGGAAATGTAGTTTTGTCAAGTGATAATTTGGGAAACATGCTGCATTAAAATGTATCAATAAAAACAAATCTCTCATGGCCCTACAAAATGTAGGGGAAATTTGGTTTGAAAAAATTATATATTATGTATGACAAAATTTAAATGTCTTTGCTTATTACTGCGCATTTTCACAAATTAGATTTGCAGAGTTCTAAATTTTAAAGTTTTTCATGTTTTTATAAGCTAACCATGAACCTATTAAATTGTTGCTTTCAGGTGCTCTCTTGGAAACTTATGCCAGAGAATTATCCCCAAAGTGATCAACCTCCTCCTCCTTCATATATTTATGGGTCACAGCATTTGTTGCGAATGTTTGGTAAGAGGTTCTGGTTTTTTTATCTTTTAAAGTTTGCCCCAATTTAGAGTTCTATTTAGAGTTTTAGATTTATTTTGAAATTCCTATTGGTATCATATGTCTGTAGTGAAAGTAGGTTTTTAAATACTCAACACCGTTTTTTAGAAATCATTGCAAACTAGGACTTTATTTAAAAAAAATGCAAGTTTCATCAGAAATGGAAGGAGTAGAAAACCAAACTTCAGAATGAGAGAACTAAAGGTGGGGTAAGGATAGGCATTTACCCCACTGCCTTTGCTTGGTTTATTGATTGTGGATTGTTTCTTTATTTACAGTAAAACTTCCAGAGATCCTTGGGAAGATGTGCTTTTCTGATAAGAACCTTAAGGCTTTGGTTAAGCATTTTGAACTCTTTCTGAGGTAACTTGCTTTTTCTGTGTAAAATATATACTGTCATTTTAGAATATCAAGAAAACATTACTTTTAATAATTTTTTAAGCATATGTTTATTGGGAATTAAGATTATCTCATTCTTTGTATTTATGTACTCAGTTCCTATTACCATGCCTAGTATTTAATTGTAGGTGCTTAATATGTGCTTGTTGACTGAGATATCCATTCAGGTAAAATATTTAATCAGCACAGTTGTCTCCTAGATTTTCATTTGTAACTAGTTATCTTGTAGTTGGCTTTTGTTTCTTTACATAATTCATCCCATTTCTAAATCAGTATATTTTGTATACTTGGAGGGCCCTTTGTAACAAGAGGCCTTGCCAACAATATATGGCTTTTAGATTTGAACTTGAGGGGTAAATTTTACTTTCTGCATAGGGCTAGACCTTAGATAAACTATAGGATATGAATCTGATGCAAATAACTATGAAAATATAAAATTGGAAATATTTTGAAATGAAATGTATTTTTCTCTCCATTTTCCTCCAGATTTTCCCAGGTCTTTACCATCTTTCAAATCCCCAGGTTCAAAAACTTGGAATCATCCTTGATTCTCCCTCTCTGTCAGCCCAGTCAGTTGCTGCTTCTTTTTACTTTATTTTCACAAAACCTCTCATCTGTCCCTTTCTCCACACTCACACAACCCCTACTCCAGTTCAGGACCGAATTACTTTTCACTTGGACTACTTCCTAATTGTGTTTTTGTTTTTTTGGGGTTTTTTTTTTGCCTCCATGCTCCTCCCTTTCCAATATGTCTTCCACATAGTTGCCAGATTGATATTCCTGAAGCACAGATCTGACTATGCCACCTTGTGGCACAATAATATTCATTTGTTCTTTTTGCTTCCGGGACAAAATACAGAATCCTCAGGCTAGTTGTAGGTCCTTCAATCTGACTCTTATCTACCTGTCTAGTTTTATTTCGTATTATTCACCTTCATGTACTCTCCATTTCAGTCAGCCTGGCAAGCTAGGTGTTGCTCAAGGCTGACATCCCATCTCCTCTGACCTTTCTCTTCCCTCAGGTGCTCTTTCACTTCCTCCTGTCCTCTACCTCTTGGAAGCTTTAGCTTCCTTCAAGACACACCTCAGGTTCCACTTCCTAAATGAGGCCTTTCTTGATCCTTCTCACTTGTTAATGCACTCTCCCTCTTGAAATTATTTTGTTTTATTTTGTTTATACAAAGTATTTGCTCATTTATAAGCTGGATGTCCCTAGTAAATGTAAGCTCCTTGAAGGCAGGGTCTATTTAATTCTCCCCTCCCACCTCCTCTCATCTAGTTTATTGTCTCACTTACAAAATGGGCTTAATATTTGTTGAATTTGCTATAAATGAGACGTATGGGCAAAGATGAATTCCAGGCCATCCGCTGTGAGAAAACTGAGAGGAGGAATGGATTATTTTCATCTTGGGTGGGTAGAGTTAGAGAAGGCTTCATAGTGGAGGTGGTACTTAAGTTGGCTTTTGAAGCAGTGGAGGGATTTGGAGGCAGAGATAGGAGGGCAAGCATGGGGGAAAGCATGAGCAAAGGCATAAAGATGGGAAGGAGTAGAATGAGAAGTGGGGACAGAGAATGGTTCATCTTGATGGAAGAAGTATGTAAAGTGGGGAGTAGCATGAAATATAGCTGGAAAGGCTGATTGGACCAAGATTGTGGAGTACTTTTTATATGGATTAGGGGTTTATTCATTATTTGGTTGTAATCATAATATAACAACAACCAGGATTTATATAGCACTTTGAAGTTTACGAAATGCTTTCCAAATGCCTCCACAACAATCCTAGAAGGTGGTGCTTATTCCCACTTTACAGGTCAGGAAACTGAGACAGAGGTTAAGTGACTTACCCACGGTTATATAGCTAGAAAGTGTCTAAAACCAAATTTACATTCATGTCTTCTGAGTCCAGGTCCAGCACTCTATCTGCTGTGCCACCTAGGGAAATGTGCATAGAAGAATGATATAGTCATTGTCACATAAGACTCATCCTAAAAAAAACCCGTAAATTTCAAAACCAAGAAAATGAAGAAATCGTAGCTGTGGTGCAGCCCTCTCCCCCAGTCTCCCAAGCACTTTGACATTGTTTTGGTTCTGAATTTTTGTTTTGTACACTTGGATACTTTAAAAAAATTTAAATGAAACACATTCACATGATAGTTCTCACAATGAAATAACAGCTAGCCAGCATTTGACAGATGATCTCTCATTTGATCTTCACAACAACCCAGTGGAATAGGTACTGTGCTCATCACCGTTTTACAAAAGAGGAAACTGAGATTGAGAGGGTTTAAGCGACTTGCCCAAGATCACACAATAAATTATTGATTGAGGCAGGCTTCAGATAAATGTCTTCCTGATTCCTATTCCATCATCTAGCCATTATGCCATCTCACTGCCTTTAGGATCAGAGTATTGGGATCAAAATTATCCCCCTTACACCAAAAAAGAGACTGCAGAACAGGTTTAAATGTTTTTGCTCAATTATATTTGGTTTCTAGGAATGTATTTGATAATATCATTACCTTTAGAGGTGTGTTTTTTTTTTCAGGGAACCTGGGGAGGAAATAGATTTTTGAAATTTCAATTAAGGCGTTTGGGTTGTTTTTCCCCCCATATTAGACTTTAGTTTGTGTTGGAAAGATCTTGTAAGATTGAATATAAAAAGTTGAAGTAAAAACATTAATTAAAGTTTCTTTCAATTTCCTCTTTTTTGTTGCAGGTTTTTAGCTGAATATCATGATGATTTCTTCCCTGAATCTGCTTACGTAGCTGCATGTGAGGCCTACTACAGCACCAAGAATCCCCGGGCAATTTATTAAAAGTAAAAATTTTTGATGAAAATATAAAAAAAATTCTCTCTATAGAGATGTTTATACTGTCACTTTGCCATGTCTATAGCAGATGAAAAACTAATGGAAATAGCATGGCTTTTCTTTTTAGACCAAAAAGAGAGCAAGACAGCTGGATTCTTTGGCAGAAACGGATCACTTTTTTGTCTGAGTTGCCCAATTACTGCAGTATGACTTTCTCTAATATTTTTTATAAATATCGCTTCTAGATGACTTAAGGAACTACATCAACATCTAATGCTTAGAACTGCATATTTTCTCTTTTAAAATGCGATAAGAGCAGCTATAGTAGTTGTAGAACAATTCATGAAAGTGTAAATAACTTGATTCAGCAAAAAAATGTGAAGTTGAGGTTTATTTTCTTGCCATGGAACTAAGTTTATTCTTATGAGGAAAAATAAATGTCCTGTGGATTTTATTTCATAATTGCTCTTAGAGGGAAAACAAATGGTTGGAAAGACACGTAAATCAAAGCTTTTGGTTTATATTTCTGGAAAACATTTTCAGTTACTTGAATAAAATATTGCCTTTGTTTTCAGACCAACAAAGACTTTTGTTGCAATTTTGCTTCTTTGGGAGGGAGGGAGTGGTGTCAAAGATAGATAAATCCTCTATCTTGCAATGCCTTTCTTCTTTTTTGTGCCATTCTTGTTTAACATACCATATTCCTCGTGTTGACTTTAGTGGAAATTGAGGAGGCCTGTTACCTCTGTTCTTGGATCCTACTTTTCTGGCTATAGTACTGCTGGAGAAGCTAGTGGACACATTGGCAACTTGCTCCTCTAGCAGCTATGTTGGCCGTAACCCTAACTAGGGCCTACTTTTACTTTTTGTTTTCCTTTCTTTAGATCGATAGAATAGATATCCATATCATGTAGGTATTAAATAATGTATGTCTTTTAGACTAAAGTCATCTTATTCTAAGGACTCTGGAGGATTTTACTTTACTTTTTAAATGATTCCATATGAAAACCTGAGATCTTTGTAAAATGGTTAGTGAAAATATTGTAGCTACAGTATGAATTTAGACAGCTTTTTTTTTTCTTATGGGGTCATTCATTAGTTGCTGATTAAAGAGTATGTTGGTTGTCTGACTTCAGAATGCTTGTAACTCGGCCCCTTCCATTTTAAAATCTTTATGCCAAGGTTTTCCCAGTTTGCCTTTAGGAAAGAGTTGTTCAAATCTTTTGAGCCTGCAGTATGCTTGGAATTGTTCAAGAACTTTTAACAGTCAACGGAATTGTGAATGAAAAATAGTTTTTACTTATAAGGTATAGTTGTTAAATTTTTTGAAATAAAATTAATTCAGCCTGATTGGGACTTTTCATGTTCTCCAACAAATTCAGTTTGATATTAGCTCACACTTATTAGCTCACACTTATTCTTTCTGATAGTGAAATTAATCCCTCCTCCTACCCCCCCCCCCAGTTAATTCATAAACATTCTTAAGAATAGATTCAGAACAACATAGATTGATTTTGAGACTTTGTCAGTATATTAGGTAAAATGCTATTCAGTCTACTAAAGTAAGTAATGTTGGTCTCACAGATAAAATTTATCAGTGCCTTCTTATGATGTGAATTAGGACATCTAATGTTATCTTTTCATGTTACAGATGAAGAAATTGAGACCTCTTATAGGTAAAGTGACTTGCCCAAGGTTAGACAGATGGCAAGAGCCAGGATCCAAATCTAGGTCTTCTGATTCCAAACCCAGCACTTTTTCCGATGTACCAGATTGCTTCATTATATGTTTTGAACTAGTGGAGCCAAATTTTGTTCATTTGTTAAATTTCATCCTGTTCTTGTTGAAATGATTTTCTGCTCAATTGGTTTCATTAATAGACTACTAACATTTGAGTACCTTCCATCTGGCATTGTGAGAAAGTATAAAAGAATAAAAACACATGATTCCTTTTTTTAATTATTTTATTATTTATTAATATTTTTAATTTTCAGCATTGATTTCCACAAGATTTTGAATTACAAATTTTCTCCCCATTTCTACCCTCCCCCCCACTC
>JAQQSZ010016338.1:0-11056 GCA_028646595.1 Phalanger gymnotis
ATGATACGCATGTGGCCTATGTCGAATTGCTTGCCTTCTTAAGGAGGGTGGGTGGGAAGGGAAGAGGGGAGACAATTTGGGATTCAAAGTTTTAAAAACAGATGTTCAAAAACAAAAAAAAAGGTTTTGTATGCAACTAGGAAATACAATACACAGGCAATGGGGCATAGAAATTTATCTTGCCCTACAAGAAAGGAAGGGAAAAAGGGATGGGAGGGGAGTGGGGTGACAGAAGGGAGGGCTGACTGGGGAACCGGGCAACCAGAATATATGCCATCTTGGAGTGGGCGGGAGGGTAGAAATGGGGAGAAAATTCATAATTCAAACTCTTGTGAAAATCAGTGCTGAAAACTAAATATATTAAATAAATTAAATAAATAAATTTTTTAAAAAAGAAATAGTGGAATAGATTAGGGACATAATATACAGTAGTAAAAGACCACAGCAATCCAATGTTTGATAAACCCAAAGACTCTAGCTTTTGGGACAAGAATTCACTGCTTGACAAAGACTGCTGGGAAAATTGGAAAGCAGTGTGGCAGAAACTAGGCATAGACCAACATCTTACACCACATACCAAGATAAGGTCAAAATGGATACATGACCTAGACATAAAGGGAGATATCATAAGTAAATTAGAAGAGCATGGAATATATTAACCATCAGATTTATGGGTAGAAGAATTTATGAATAAATGAGGTAGACAGCATTATGGGATACAAAATCCATCTTTCGAATTACATTAAATTTTTTTAAATGTACAAATAAAACCAATGTAGCCAAGATTAGAAGGAAAGCAAGACAATTGGGGAAAATTTTATAGACAGTTTCTGAGATAAAGGCCTCATATCTCAAATATGTAGAGAACTGATTTACAAAATTTGTAAGAATATGGGTCATTCCTCAATCGATCAATGGTCAAAGGATATGAACAGGCAGTTTTTGGAAAAAGAAATCAAAGCTACATGTAGGCAAATGAAAAATGTTCTAAATCATTATTGATTAGAGCAATGTGAATTAAAACAACTTTGAGGCACCATCTCATGGTGTTGGAGGGGGTGTGAAAAAATTGGGACACTAATACTCTGTTGGTGCAACTGTAAACTGATGCAACCATTTTGGAGAGCAATCTCCAATTATACCAAAGAGTTATAGAACTGTGCATACCTTTTAACCCAGAAATATCACTATTAAGTCTGTTACCCAAGGTGATCAGGGAAAAAAGAAAATAACCTACATGTTCTAAAATGTTTATAGCAGCCCTCTTTGTGGTGGCAAACAATTGAAAATTGAGGTGGTGCCCGTCAATTGGAAAATGGCTGAATAGGTTCTGGTATATGATTGTAATTGAATACTATTGTTCTGTAAGAAATGATGAGCAGGTTGCTTTTAGAAAAACCTGGAAAAACTTGCATGAAATAATGCACAGTGAAACAAGCAGAACCAAGAGAACATTGTACGCAGTAACAGTAATGTTGTTCAAAGAGTGGCTGTGAATGATTAAGCTATTCTGGGTAATATTATTTGTATGAAGGAAGATGCTATCCAACTCCAGAGGAAGAGCTGATATATGGAAGTATGTATCATATGGTTCCATATATGGTTCCATTTGACATTTAAATAGATATAGATATATATAAATGTCAAATGTTGGCATTCTCTAATGTAGGTTGGAGGGAGGAAAGGAGACAACTCAGAACTCAAAATGTAACCAAAAAATTTTTTAAAGAATCCCTTAAAAAGCAGAATTGGCCAAATGGGAAAAGAAGTACAAAAGGTCACTGAAGAAAATAATTTCTTAAAAATTAGAAATGGGTCAGTGGAAGCTAATGACTCCATGAGAAATCAAGAAACAGTCAAACAATAAAAAATAGAAGAAAATGTGAACTCTCTCATTGGAAAAACAACTAACCTGGAAAACAGATCAAGGAGAAATAATTCAAGAATTATGGGGGGCGGGGCAGTTAGGTGGCACAGAGAGTAATGCACCAGCTCTGGAACCAGGAGGACCCGAGCTCAAATTCAGCCTCAGACACTTGACATACTTAGTAGCTGTGTGACCTTGGGCAAGTCACTTAACCCCACCTGCCCTTCCTTTTCCCCTCCCCCCTCAAAAATAGAATTATTGGACTACCAGAAAGCCATGATCAAAAAAAGAGCCACTGATATCATCTCCTGAAGAGATCTCAAAATGAAAACTCCCAGGAATATTATAGACAAATTCCAGAGCTGCCAGGTCAAGGAGAAAATATTGCAAGCGGCCAGAAAGAAATAATTCAAATATCATGGAACCAGAGTGATAATCACACAAGCTTTAACAGCTTCCACATAAAAGGAGTGGAGAGCTTTACCTCTGGAAGGCAAAGGAGCTAGGATTATAACCAAGAATAACCTACCCAACAAAACTGAGTATAATCCTTAAGGGGGAAAAGTGGATACTTAGTGAAACAGAGATCTTTCAAGCATTCCTGATGAAAAGATTAGAGCTGAATAGAAAATATGACATTCAAACACAAGACTTAAGAGAAGCATAAAAAGATTAATTTGAAAGAGTAATCTAAGGGACTCAATAAAGTTAAACTGCTTACATTCCTATATGTGAAGATGATACAAGTAACTCCTAAGAACTCTGTCATTATTAGAGCACTTAGAAGGAGTTTATATAGACAGAGGGCATGAATGTGGAATGATTATTTTGAAATGATCTCTTTAAAAATGTAGGAGTGAGAAAGAAGGATGCACTAGGAGAAGGGGGAAGGGAGAGGTAGAATGGGGAAATTTTTTTCACATAAAAGAGACATGCAAGGAAGAGCTTTTATAGTGGAGGGAGAAATGGGGGGAGGGGCAGGGTGACAGGCAATGTCTGAACCTCCTTTTCATCAGAAATTTTTCAACGATGGAAGAATATAAAAAATATATAAATACACATATGCATATACATATATACACACATGCACACACACTTAGTTGTGTAGAGAAATCTACCTTACCCAATAAGGAAAAAGGAAGGGAAGGGGATAAGAAATATTGGAGAGGGGGATGATAAAAGGGAGGACATATTGGTTAGAAGCAAAATAGATTTTTGAAGAGGGACAGGATAAAAAATAGCAAGAAGTATAAACAGAAGAAAACAAGATAGAGGGAAATACCCAGTAATCATGACTGAATGTGAATGGGATGAGCTCACCCATAAAGCAGAAGTAGATAGCAGAATGGATTAGAAACCAGAATTCAACAATATGTTGTATACGAGAGACACACAAAATACAAAGACACACACAGAGTTAAAATAAAGGGCTAGAGCAGAACCTATTACATTTCAGTTGAAGTAAAAAAATGCAGGGGATAGCAATAACAATATCAGACGAAGCAAAAGCAAAACCAGAACTAATTAAAAGAGATAATCAGAGAAACTACATTTTGCTAAAAGGTACCATAAACAATGAAGGAATATCAAAAATTCTTACAAGTTTCTCTGACAAAGGCCCCATTTCTCAAATATATATGGAACTGAGTCAAATTTATGAAAAAAGAGCCATTCTCCAATTGGTAAGAGCCATCCAGCATATTAAAGGATATGAAAAGGCAGTTTTCAAAAGAAGAAATCAAAGCTATCTAGTGTCAACCTGAAAGTTTGGTTAAAGGAGGCAAACAGTCTAGGTGATACATAAATTCCTATAGTTTATTCCCTTAAAGCTAACAGATACATGATCATGGAATCAGAAGCAAACTTCTGATTCACTGAAAGAAGAAAGACAAGGCTTTAAGTAACAATCCCAACTCCACTTTATGATCTCCATATCTTAAGAAGTTTCTTAGTTGAACAAGAAAATTGACAAGGTAATGTCACTTAGAGATTATGATCTCAAGATGCAAATGTTTCTAGAATATCGAGATAAGAGAAATGCCACTGTTCTGGTGGCAGACATCCTGTCACCAACAGGAAAGACACCCCTCGTCAATCTTATTTGGTCTTTGAAGTTGCTGACACAGAAAGGGGCATTTTTAGAATAGAGCAAAGCAATCTGGATGCTTAGGATCTTATTGGGGTTCAAATAATCTGAAAGCATTGTCACTAGTCATATGCCAAAATGCTCTAAAGCACTATCGATTAAAGAAAGGCAAATTAAAACAGCTCTGAGTTATCACCACCCACCTATCAGGCATGACAGATTCTTGAGAGGATGCGGGGAAATAGGTACATTCCTTTTGGTGGAGTAGTGAACTGGTCCAAGCATTCTAAAGAACAATTTGGAATTATGCCCAAAGGGCTATAAAATGGTGGTCATACCTTTTGATCCAGCAATACCACTTCTAGGGCTGTGTCTCAAAGAGATAATAAAAATAGGAAGAGGACCTACGTGTACAAAAATGTTAACAGAGTCTTGGGAATTGAAGGAATGGCCATCCATTGGGGAATGGCTGAACACGTTGTGGTATGTGATTGTAATGGAGCGCTACTGTGCATGATGAGGAATGAAGACAGTAGTAGTTCCAGGGGAAAAAATATATGAACTGATGCAAAGTGAAGTGAGAAGAACCGGGAGATCATCATGCACGGTAATGGTGATGTCGTAACGACGCTCACCTGTGAAAGACTTGGCTGCTCCGATCAACACAGTGATGCAAAGGACTCATGATGAAACGTGCTCTCCACCCCCAGAGAGAGAACCGATGAACTCTGAACGCAGACTGAAGTAGAATTCTCTCACTTTCTTTTTGGCTTTTTTTTGGTGACATGGCTAATATGAAAATGTTTTACATGATTTCATGTGTATAATTGATATTACACTGCCTGTTTTCTCAGTGGGTGGGGGAGAGGTAACAGAGAGGGAGAGAATCTAGAGCTCAAAATTTCAAAAGAAAAAAATGTTTAAAAGTAAATTCAAAAAAAGTAAAAACAAACCTAGCAATGCCACGATTATATTTGTGATCTGCTCTATCCATTGTCCCCCACTGGCTATATTTGGCACATTACACATAGTAGGTATTTAATAAATGGTTGGTAAATTTGATTGAGAAGATTCTTTTCACAATTGCCTTCATTTAGCAATTCCTTTTTTGTTTTTTTTTGGGGGGGGGCAGGGCAATTGGGGTTAAGTGACTTGCCCAAGGTCACACAGCTAGTACGTGTCAAGTGTCTGAGGCCAGATTTGAACTCAGGTCCTCCTGACTCCAGGGCCGGTGTTCTACTCACTGTGCCACCTAGCTGTCCCCATTTAGCAATTCCAAGGCCAACTGACGATCTTTGGGATTTGGCATCATTTAATCAATGTTTGTTGTTTGTCGATTCATTAAAATTGAACAACAATTCTCTGAGATGTGAAGAGATGAAGTAAAGCATTTGGGTGTGGGACAGAAAGGGAAGGAGGTTCCCAACTTAAAAAACCAACTGAATTTGAAGGGTCTCTCTTTTTTTCTATAAATTCTCCTCTGTGGTGTTTTCTTACCCATTTAGGCAAGGCCACAGTCTGTCATAATGTCAGTTCTCTGCTGGGAAGGGGAAGGCAGAAAGAGAAGGCTGTCATCCAGGTTGGCCTCCCAGTAGGAAGCTCTTCAGACTTGGCTTTGACTGTGGTCAAGTATGTTAACTTGGAAAATGAGGCTCTGTAAAGACCCAGTTTAACTACTAATTATGGGTTAAGTACAGCTCAGAGAGTGCTTGTGACCAACACAATTTGGCCTGGATGCTGGCAAATGTCTCAGATACTCCCCAAAGTTCAGGACCACTCCTCGCTGGGATACTTAATCCTTCTGTCTTCTTTCCATTTCTGAAAGCACTTTTGCAACAAGTAAATTCTCACAGCCCCCAAATAACACAGGCCATGTTTTCTGAGGACTAGCATCTACCTCCCATCATCCTCCATCTCCTGAAAATACAGGGAGCTTGCTTGGGTTATCCAAAGGAGGTTTCTCTGCCGTTTCATCCCTGGCTTGTCCCCACCCTGAACCCACCCCTGGGTCTTCATTGCAGTGAGGACTTCACTCTCCCTGGCTCTCCTGCTAAGGCTGCCTGTGGAGGAAAACAAAGGCACAAAAATATTTTCCCAGGGTAATTCTTTTAGCACACTGGTTTTCTAATCCAATCAACCAATAAATTGAACACCTAGTCAAACATCGATTAAACTACCCTGTGTATTCACGGGCTCTGTTGATGGTAGCTGGACTGGGACAATTCCCCCATTCAGCTCCTTTTTTAAAAAGGAATTTATAACATAATTTCAATATTAAGCATCAAGATAACTAGTTAAAAAAGTTCTTTACAACTCTTTCCAAAAATTCCTGTTGGTGCATAGGATGTCACGGCAATTTTGGAAGTTTCCATATGGCTTCCTCGTCCATTTCTTCTCTTTCCTTCTCTCACAGGGCTAGGGCTTTTTCCCTTTTTCTGTGTGACTTCATAAAGCTCTTGTCAGATCACACTTTAGCCTTCCTTCACATTCATGCACCACACAGTTTATTCAAGCTATTTGCTCATTCCTGCTTCCACGGTTGGGGTTTATTGTCTTTATTTCAATACAGTGTATGGCCAGGTCTGTCCATCAAGTGCACAGTCTGTTTCTTAAACTACACCATGGCAAGGCATGGCATGACAGAGCAAGGAAAGGGGGGGGGGGGAAATACCCATTACTACAAGACAAGGAGGAAAGAGAGGACTCCAGGCAACTGCCCTGGATCCAATACTCCACTTCATCCCGGACTTCCCCCTCTGCCTTGGATTCAGTGGCCTCCAAGGAGCCCCAGTTCCCTCCTCAGACAGAGGGGATTGGTAACTGTGGGAGCCACAGTGCACAGGGCACTGGAGTCAGCAAGACCTGAGTTCAGCCATTTACTAGCTGTGTGACGCTGGGCAAGTCACTTAACCTGTTTGCTTCACTTTCTTCAGCTGTAACATGGAGATCATAATACCACTAACTTCCCATAGTGGTTGTGAAGCTCAAACAAGACCATATTTGCAAAATGCTTAGCACACTGCCCGGCACATAGTGGACACTCTAGAAATGTTATTGTTAATGCCAGCCCCTGAGGGGCTCCGGTGATGTTTCTCAGAATTTTTCATCTGCACAACAATATTCTAGTACATTCCTACACCTCAATCTGTTTAGCTCCCCAATTAGTGGGTGGCAGCCACTTTGCTTTCAGTTCTTTGCCACCACAAAGAATGTGGCTACATCTCTGTCTTTGACTTCCTTAAAATTAGTGGGATCATTGGGTCAAAGAGTACAGAGAGTTTAGTCACTTATGATATCAGGAAAAGGTGACCCACATCCAACCTCCCCAGCATTGTCTGCCCTTGGCCCTTCCAACGTTGGCCAGTCCTGGTTTTCATCATTGGGGCCAGTTTGCATGGGATGGGCTGAAACCTGAGTAGTTTTAATTTGCTTTTCTCTCACTATGAGAGATTCAAAGGATATTTTCATATGATCATTCTTACTGCCAAAAACTATGCATTTATACCTTCTGACACTCATCTGTTAAAGAACTGCTCTTGGTGCCAGAGATTTGGGTCATTTTCTTATATATCCTGGAGAGCAGATTCATATCACTGATATTTGATACCACTTTTCCCATTCAACAGTTTCTCTGCTTTTTGCTATTTTCATAGCAAAAGCTTTTATTTCAGTGGTCAAAATTGCCCATCTTGTGTTTTACCATTTTCTCTAGCCCATGTCTGGTTAAGAATTTCCCCCCTAGCCAAGAAGATTGTGAAACCTCATGATCTGACCTCGTTCTTTTCCAGTATTTTTAAATAATGTAACCATTTTCTATTCAGGTTATGTACCCATTTTGAGCTCATTGTGATATATGGTATATTAGATATGGGTCTAATCTGAATCTCATTTCATCTAAACTGCCTTTCACCTTTTCTCAATTGTTCCTGTCAAGTTCCTGAAAGGCAATGAAACAATGGTTAGAGAGCTGGCCTCAGAGCCAATACCTGGATTCTAGAACTATCTCTTGTGTCACACACTGACTGAACAACCTCTGCCACCGTACCTGTCAGGTCCTCAGGCAACTCTCTGAGACACTGAGCTATAGAGGTGTTAAGCTGCATTGAAAGAGGGAGTGGCCTCACCTGGGGGTTCGCTAGACCAATGAAACCACAGCACCATTCTCTATTGGCTTCCACTCAAGGATGTGTCCGAGCCATCTCTAACTAGCTGCTGAGAACCAAAAGTGAAATTTTCAATGCGAGCATTTACACATCAGAAATACACGATCCAGGGCTTAATTTATCGTATTTTTATTGACAAGGCTTAATAATGCAGATTAATTTATAAGTATGGGTGCCCATGTATTTTTTTCCAGTGAGGCTGATTGTTAAATATTTACTAGCAAACACCTGTATTACTTGAGGGAGAGAGAGAGAGAGAGAGAGAGAGAGAGAGAGAGAGAGACAGAGACAGAGACAGAGACAGAGACAGAGAGAAAGTATTTCCATTCTGGGATGAAAGGGTGACTCACTGGAATAGAAGGGGGATGGGTGGGCCTCAAAGTACGATTCCTTTCCAAGAGTATAATAAACCACCATGTGGCATTACGAGTTCATGGGTGACTGTTTAGGACCTTGTGGGAAAGAGAGACTCATTGCAATGTTGGGTCTTAGCCCACTGATGACAGCAAGTTCATTTTCCTTCTGAATGGTGTCCAAACATGGTTTGGGTGCTGATTGTGGAGGTTTGGAGAGGAGAACCGTATTGATTGCTCACAACTGTGAGTCCTTTATGTGTTTCTGCATTGTTTCTGGGTTCCTATAAGTCCTTCTTGTTCCTTCTGAGGTTGAATAAAATCTGCTATATGCAACAACTGCATTGTTATAAGGAGTACTTTGAAACGGCCCTGGGGGAACCCGTTGTCCGTATTTGTGGATACCTAGCCCTGCGCCATATTTGGAGATTTCCCAGAATAAACTCTGGGTGGGGCTGATACAAGCCAAAGACCTTTAAGGTAATCCCCTAAGATTGGCCCCAGTCTGTGGGTCCCACGTAAAATCAGGGGATTGAATGAGATGATCTCCAAGCTCCATAATCCTTCTTCCAGCCTCTGTTCCCTCCTACGTGAAAAGGAGTTGGACTAAATTGCCTCTAAAATCTCTTCGGTCTCCAGCCTTCTATGGTTCATATCATCACATTGAGGAGATCAGTGAATACATCATATTCGGGGTGGGACAAGGGAGTTTATTTCAACATGACCACAATGTTTCAGAGGTCAGAAACCATCTATGGGGAATGTAGAAATCAGCTTGCACATTCAGAAACGATCTTGACCCCTCTGCCCTGCTCCTGATATGAAGACACTGAAAAGAGGGCTGGATGATTCCCAAGGCCTTCCACACAGCAACAGGTTGGATTGGAATGGGCTTGATGGTAGCAGGAGCTGAGGTTTCCCTCTGTCCTCAGACATGGTATTTTTGGAGAAGCTCACTCTGCCATGGTCTTTTTTTGTTAGGGAAAGTGCAAGGGATCTTGATTTTACGAAAATCCTCAATACATTTGCCCAGTTCCATCTCCATGAGTCTCTGCTCCTCACTGGCCGGGTCTCTGTCAGATTCATCCTCCATCCCTGTCTCTGGAACACCAGACTCTTCATTGCTCTGTCTGGGGCCTATTTGCTTCACCTTCCCCAAAAGCTTGAAGGGTTGGTAGCGACTCCGGGATTCTGGTCTCAAGGGGCACAGGTCCTGGTCAGGCCAGACAAAAGGGACAGACAACTCTGGTTCAGGTGTCCTAGAATGTCGAAAGGCTTGGTTCTCTGCTGCCTCGACATGAGCCACACCAGCCGCACCAGCAGCTTCCCCATACTGCTCTAGGCTTGAGACTGGAAAACCTTCTGAGCTCGGGTCATCCTCTCGGCATGGCTTCAGCAACCAGATGTTATTGAATCTGGGCACCTCCTGATCGTCCTCTCCTAGACAACAGTGTAGGGAGAGAGGGGAAGGAAAATGAAGGGGCCGGAAATAAAATCGTTAGAAGCTGTGAGGAGGGCACATGTGAGGAGTTACTTTGGACAAGTCATTTGACTTCAATGAAGGAGTTGGACTCAATGGAATTTACAATTCTTTCTGGCCCTAACGTTAGTCGTTCGGCCACAGGACCAAGAGAGACTTCGACTGGCCTCAATTCTAACATGTAACAACTGGGCGGAAATCCTCGTCTTTGCCGACCAGAGGTCATAGAGCCTCTGCTTCTGGACCTCCGGTGCACGGGAACCCAGTGCCTCTTAACACAGCCCAGTTCACTTAGTTCCAGATCAACTTGGGCAGATTTTCTTTCTGTCTTCTGCCCTCACTCATTTCCACCCTAAATGCTTCTCATTCAGTTCCCTGGGGTCAAACTCTACCCACCCCCCAACAAATCAAGCCCCACTTCCACAGAAGATCTCGAAATCCTTACATACAGAGATCATCTTCCTGATGTCCTTCGGTTCCTTCAGTTGCCCCTCATATGTCATGATCTCAAAGGCCTTCGCCATCCTGGCAGCCCTCTCGGACACCCGTCCTAAGGTGCCCTGCTGCCATCTAGCCTCGCAGCCCTCTTCTAACCCTTGTGAAGTTGATATTTGGAATCTAAACAGAAGCCTTTCTATGAATCCCAAATGAATTTCATCCCGTTCAATTTAGCCCAACGTTTTAGCCTGCCAAGATATTTTGGAAGCTGATCCTGCTGCGCAGCATGCTAGCTCTCCTTCCCGGCAGTACCTTTGCCAAGGGCACTATCTTTGCCTTTATCCCTAGCACTGATAAGAACATTAGACAGCACAGGGTCAAGCATTCCAGGGTGTCCCACCAGAGATCTCATTCCAGTTTGTTAGCAAATCACTAATGCCTACTCCTTGAGGCTCATGGATCCAATGCTTCCCTCTCCCCCCACCCCGCACATACCTATATTATTAGCTAGCCCCATTTCTCTATAATTCTGGCTTAGCCCCCAGGATCCTACAGGGCAGACCATGGTCAAGAGTGAAAATGGCACAAACCGGAAGCCTTAGGCCCAACTTCCCTATCAGTGGTGCAGATAATCTAAGTAAGACAGTGTGGTGGCTATTTGTGTCCTAC
>JAQQSZ010016339.1:0-11056 GCA_028646595.1 Phalanger gymnotis
AAGGAAGAAGATTAAAAAGGGGGGGATGATAGAAGGGAGGGTAGATGGGGGTGGAGGTAATCAAAAACAAACACTTTTGAAAAGGGACAGGGTCAAGGGAGAAAATTCAATAAAGGAGGATAGGTTAGGAAGAAGCAAAATATAGTTAGTCTTTCACAACATGAGTGCTGTGGAAGGGTTATACATAATGATTCGCATGTGGCCCATGTTGAATTGCTTGACTTCTTAGGGAGGGTGGGTGGGAAGGGAAGAGGGGAGAGAATTTGGAACTCAAAGTTTTAAAAAATAGATGTTCCAAAACAAAAAAGTTTTTTTTTCATGCAACTAGAAAATAAGATACACAGGCAAGGGGGCATAGAAATTTATCTTGCCCTACAAGAAAGGAAGGGAAAGTTGGATGGGGGGAATGGGGTGACAGAAGGGAGGGCTGACTGGGGAACAGGACAACCAGAATATATGCCATGTTGGAATGGGGGGGGGTAGAAATGGGGAGAAAATTTGTAATTCAAACTCCTGTGAAAATCAATGCTGAAAACTGAACATATTAAATAAAATAAAGTAATAACAAAAGTCAAAAAAAAAAGAAAAATTAGATAGGATATATCTCTGGGGGGAAAAATTAATGGGGTTAGAAAGGAATATTCATTTTTCTCAAATGCATATTTTCTCAACACCTTCACAAAAATTAACTTATATGATCAAAAATACTTGTAACAGCTCTTTTCGTAGTGGCAAATATCTTGAAATTGATGAGATGTCCACCAGTTGTAGAATTGGTTTAAACAAGTTGTGGAATAGTACTGTGCTATAAGAAATTTTGAGCAGGTTGATTTTAGTAAAAGCCTGAAAAGATTTGCACGAAATAATGAAGAATGAAATGAGTAGTACCAAGAGAATATTGTATGTAGTAAAAATAATATTGTGCAATGAATATCTGTGAACAACTAAATAATTCTGAATATTTTCAATGCTAAAATCAATTGCCAAGGACCTATGAAGGAAGATGTTATCCATATATAGAGAGAGAAGTGATGAACTGAAGTATGCTTAGTATGGTTTTACATATACACATAGACATATACATATACATATAAATACCCATATATACACATATACATGCATACATGTTTATACACACAGAGCTAATAACTGTATATATATATATGCATGTACACACACACACGTGTGTGTGTGTGTGTGTGTATGTGTGTGTGTGTAGTGGCCTTCTCTAGTGTGCCATGGTGAAGAAGACAGATGAAACTTAAAATGTAACAAAAAAATTAAATTAAAATTAAAAAAAAACAGTTTGGCAGAAACTAAGAATACACCAACATCTCACAACATAGGGAAGTGTGGAAACACATTTCAAATCAATGGATATGGGAAGGTGTTATGACCAAACAAGAGACAGAGTATCTAGAGAAGTAAAATAGATAACTTTGATCCTGCCAAAGTCAAAAGTTTTTTTAATTCCACAAGCAAATTGAGTGCTGCCAAAATTAGAAAGAAAGTTGGAAAATGTGCGAAATTTTTTTATGGTGAATTTCTCTTTTGAAAACCTCATTCCTCAAATACTTAGGGAACTGAACATAATTTTAAATATTAGAGACACTTCAAATTAATAAAATATTAAAGCATATAAATATGCAGTTTCCAATGAATAAAACAAAGTTATCAATATTCACATTAAAAAATCCCCAATCATTACTAATTAAAGGAATGCAAATTAAAACAATGCTGAAAGATGCAATCTGACATCTACCAGGTAGGCTAAAATGACAGAAAAGGAAAAAAGAAAAAGCTGGAGAGGATGGGGAGAAATGGGGTCCTTAATGCACTGTTCTTCAAGTATTAAACTGATCCAACCATTCTGGAGAAGTATTTGAAACTGTCCCCAAATGCTTTTTGTTCAGGTGGAAAGATTTGGAAAATGAGGGGATGTTCGTCAACTGGGGAATGGCTACGCAAGTTGTAATATTTGTTTGTGAGAGAATGCTATTGTGCTATAAGAAATAACAAGCAAAATGACTTTTAGGAAAACCTGTAAAGTCTTATCTGGAATGATGCTAAAGGAAGTAGAACCAGAAGGATGTTATACATAGTAAAAGCAATATTACGAAAAAGATCACCTGCAAAGAAATTAGCTACTCTGATCAAGCAAATGATCCAAGATAATGCCAAAGGGGCCATGACAAAAAAAAGTGATACACCTCCAGGGAGAGAACTTATGAATACTGAGTGCAGATTGAAGCACATTTTTTAACTTTATGTTTCTTATTTGTTTGTATGTGTTAACATTTGTATTTTTTTTTAAATTTTGAAGTACAAATTCTTTACCTCCCTCACCTCCCCCTCTGAGAAAGCAAGCAATTTAATATAGATTATACAAATGCAGTCATGCAAACCATATTTATGTATTAGTCACGTTACAAAAGAAAACACAGAACAAAAAAAAACATGCTTCAATGTGCATTCGGATTTTATCAGTTCTTTCTCTGGACGTGGAGAACATTTTTCATCATAAGTTCTTTGGAATTATTCCTGGAACATTGTATTGCTCAGAATAGGTAAGTCACTCACAGTTGAGCATCCTACAATATTTCTGTTGCTGTGCATAATGTTCTCCTGGTTCTGCTTACTTCACTTTGCTTCATTCCATGTAAGATCTCACAGGTTTTTTTTCTGAAATTTGCCTGCTCATCATTTCTTACAGCACAATAGTATTCCATCACAATCATATACACCAACTCATTCAGCCATTCCCCAATTGATAGGCATTCCCTCATTTTCTAATTCTTTGCTACCACAAAAAGAGCTGCCATGAATATTTTTTGACATATAGGTCACTTTCTTTTTTTTCTTTCATGCCTTTGTAGTACAGAACTAGTAGTGGTATTGCTGGATAAAATGTTATGCATGGTTTTGTGGCAATTTGGGCATAGTTGCAAATTGTTCTACAGAATGCTTGAACTAGCTCATAACTCTACCAAGAGTGGATTAGTGTCCAATTTTTTCCACATCCTTTCTGCTTTCAACATTTTTCTTTTCTGTCATGTTAGCTAATCTGATTGGTGGGAGGTGCCATCTCAGAGTTGCTTTAATTTGTTATCAGTAGTGAATTAGAGCAATTTTTTCATATGACTATTGATAGCTTTGATTTCTTCTTCTGAAAACTCCCTTGTCATATCCACTGACAATTTATGTAACAGAGGGCAGCTATCATCTTTTATAAATTTGGTTCATTTCCTGATATATTTGAGAAATGAGGCCCTTAACGGAGAAACTTGTAAAAATAACTTTCCTTTTCTAATTTTGGCTATATTGGTTTTGTTTGTGTGAAAACTTTTTTTTAATATCATGGAATCAAAATTAACCATTTTCCTTCATATGACCCTCTCTTATTTGGTCATAAACTCTGCTAAGCCATAGAAATGACATGTACATTTTTTCCATAGTCCACTAATATTATTATATCATCCTTTATCTCTAAATCACATGTACATGGTATACAATGAGAGATCTTGGTCTCTGCCTAGTTTCTGCCAGAATGTTTTCCAATTTTGCTAGTAATTTTTTGTGAAATAATGAGTTTTGCTCCCCCAAGCTTAGGTCTTTGTGTTTATCAAACATTACATCACTGTGGTCATTTACTACTATATCTTCTATACCAAATCTATTCCACTGATCTACCACTCTATATTTTAGCCAGTACTAGCTCATTTTGATGATTAAAGCTTTGTAATATACTTTGAAATATGGTATTGCTAGGCTGCCTCCCTTTACGTTTTTTATTGATTCCATTGATATTCTTTACTTTTATTCTTGTAGATGAAGTTTGTTATTTTTTTTACCTCTAAAAAATAATTCAATAGCAGTTTGAGATGCCACCGAATACTTATTTAACTTAGAATTGTAATTTTCATTATATTGTCTTGGCCTATCTGTGAGTAATTAATATTCGTACAAATCATTACATCTTTCATAGTGTAAAAAGGGTTTTGTAATTGTGTTCCTATACTCCTTGGGTTTGTCTTGGCAGGAAAATTCTGAAGCATTTTATATTGTCTAGAGTTATTTTAAATTGAATTTCTCTTATAGTCTTTTCCTGATGAATTGGGTTTTTTGTGGCAGTATATGTAGAAATGCTGATGACTTATTAAGCTTATTTCTTATCCTGCAACTTTGCAAAAAGATTAATTTTTTGTTTCTATTATTCTTAATAGGAATGGGTGTAAAATCTAGTATCTCTCTCCATATATCTATATCTATGGATATATAGATAGAGATAGACAGATATACATAGCATATGGAAAGATAGATATAGATATATACATATCTATCTATATATAAATATATGTAGTATGCTATAATTAGTATAATTTCTACCAAGACAAAGAATAATAGTGAAGATAATGAGGATTCTTTAGTATTTCATATTTTAGTTTTCAGCAATAATTTCCACAAGATTTTGAATTATAAATTTTCTCCTCACTTCTACGCTTCCCCCCAAGATGGCATATATTCTGATTGCCCCATTCCCCAGTCAGCACTCCGTACTGTCACTCCATTCGCCCCCACCCCATTTTCACTTACTTTCTTGTAGAGCAAGATAGATTTCTATGCCCCATTGCCTCTATACCTTATTTCCCAGTTGCATACAAAAACGACTTTTTATTTTGAACATCTGCTTTTAAAATTTTGAGTTCCAAATTCTCTCCCCTTGTCGTTTCCCACCCACCCTCCCTAAGAAGGCAAGAAATTCAACACAGGCCACATGTGTATCATTATGTAAAACCCTTCCACAATATTCATGTTGTGAAAGACTAACTATATTTTGCTCCTTCATGTCCTGTCCCCCCTTTATTCAATTTTCTCCCTTGGCCCTGTCCCTTTTTGAAAGTGTTTGCTTTTGATTATCTCCTCACTCTATCTGTTCTCCCTTCTATCATACTCCCTTTTTCATCTCCTTCATCCTTCTTTCCTCTGGGGCAAGATACCCAATTGAATGTGTATGTTATTCCCTCCTCAAGTCAAATATGATTAGAGTAAGATTCACTCATTCCTCCTCACCTGCCCGCTCTTCCTTTCCTACAGAACTGCTTACGTATCATCTTTCCATGTAGGAATGTAAACAAAACAGTTCAATTTCAGTAAGTCCATTATGATTTCTCTATCTTGTTTCCCTTTTCATGCCTCTCTTGATTCTTGTGTTTGAAAGTCAAATTTTCTATTCAGCTCTGGTCTTTTCATTGAGAAACCTTGAAAGTCCTCTGTTGTATTGAAAATCCCTATTTTGCCTTGGAGCCTAATACTCAGTTTTGCTGGGTAGGTGATTTGGGGTTTCAATCCTAGCTCCATAGACTTCTAGAATACGATATTCCAAGCCCTTCAATCCCTTGATGCTGAAGCTGCTAGATCTTGTGTTATCCTATTGTGTTTCCACAATACTCAAATTATTTCTTTCTGGCTGCTTGCAGTATTTTCTCCTTGATCTGGTGTGTCCTTGAGGGGAAATGGGCTCCTTAGCCCTTGAGGCTTTACCTTGAAAGTACTTTCAGCTGTTAAGTGCTAAGCCCCAGGCCCAAAGCCCTATCAGGTGTGAAACCTGTGTGGGTGTAGATTGATGACTTAAGAGGAGCCAACTCGGGAACCAATGGGTCTCCGGCCTCCAGAGGCAGGGCTTGAGAATGCCAGAGGCTTGGCTGCAGGAGAGGCAAGCTAAGAGACAACTACAGCTGAAGCCAAAGCAGGAGTTGTGGAAGCAGAGCTGATATGTGTGTGGACCCAGGAGTTCAAGCAAGGACTTGAGGCCAGTGAATATGATTTATGCCATCTTGTTTTTCTGTGGCCTCCTGGCTACTCTTATGAGGCGGGCCTACTGAGCCTGGAGGCTTGTGATCATGTCAGAATGGGGAGGCTGGTTCGCTAATTTGTTGCTCTGGGGCCTGAATAAATGTTTTGATGTCTTCTTCTTAGAGAATTCCATATACCTTGCAATTTCGAACCATTCATATATATATATATATATATAATCCTTTTTGAGATCATAAATTCGGCCTTCCTACTACAAGCCCATGCTTCCCTCCACCACTTTGTGGGCTCTTCAGTTCTTCTCTGTTGTCTTTGGTGTCTGTGGGTTGAGAAGTCTGGTAACTGCCACAGCTCACTGATTCAGGGCACTAGGGCACGCTCTAAACAGCTCCTGGTCTGGCTGGTCCGCGCTATCCATGCTGGGCTCTGCTCTGCTCCCAGCTCCGTGCGTGAAAGACCTTACCCAGAGACCAGCCAGGCTGTCCTGGGCTGGAGCCCTGCTTCCCTCTGTTCTTTTGTGTGTCCTGCAGCTCCAGAATTGTTTCGGAGCCATTTTTTATAGCTTTTTGGAGGGACTTGGCGCGGAGCTCACACCAGTCCCTGCTTTCCAGCCGCCATCTTGGCTCCGCCCCCTCAAATCATCTATTGAGCTCTTCCATGGCCTGAGACTAATTCATATTTTTCTTGGAGACATTTGATGTAGGCTCTTTGACTCTGTCAACTTCTGGCTATATGTTTTGGTCTTCTTTGTCACCATAGAAAGATTCCAAAGTCTGAGTCTGATTCTGAGATGGTTTTTGCTGCCTATTCATGTTCCCAGTCAACTACTTGACCCTTGAGCTTTTGTCATGGTATGACTGCATGTAGAGTAGAGAGTACTTTGTCCCAAGCTTTAGGAGCTGTGCTGTTGTTTTCAGAGCTATTTCTACACAGCAAGCTCTGTCACACAAGCATTCTTCCTTCCCCAAGAACCACTAACATGGACCACAGTTCCTCCCACTGGGTGGTCCTGGGGCTGGAAGTAACTGCAGCTGTAGCTCTGAAAGCAGCCTCAGAGCTGCACTACCTCCACTGCTGCCCCGGGCCAGTGGCCATCCGTGAACTCATTTCATTCTGTCTCAGCAGTTTTTTTTCCCACTAACCTGCTGTGTTGTCTTTGGCATTTGTGGGTTAGAAGTCTGTTAATTGTCACAGCTGACTGATTCATGGTGCTAGGGCCTGTTCTGCCTGGCTCCCCTTCTTGTTTGTCCAGGTGCATTCCATGCTGGACTGTGCTGCACTCTGCTCCCAGCTCTGAGAGGTGGACCTTACCCAGCGACCATCTAGGCTGTGCTGTACTGGAGCCCTGCTTCCCTCTGCTATTTTGTGGGTTCTGCAGTTCTAGTATTTGTTCAGAGACATTTTTATAGGTGTTTGAAGGGACCTTGGGGAGAGCTTTAGGCAATTCCCTGCTTTCCAGCTGTCATCTTGTCTCTCTGCCCCCCTCCCAAAATGGGGATTCTTGCTTCACCCCTGATCTTATTGAAAAACTTCTAGCTTATCTCTGTTAGAGATTATGTTTCCCAATGGTTTTAGATAGGTCACACTTATCATTTTAAGAAATGCTTTATTTATCCCTGTGCTTTCCATTGTTTTTAATTGGAACCAGTATTGTATTTTGGCAAAAGAGTTTTTCTGCATTTATTGAGATAATTATATTGTTTCTCTTTGTTTTATGATTGATGTAGTCAATTATGCAGATAGTTTTCTGAATATTGAACCAGCCTTGCATCCCTGGTATATGTCCCACCAGATCATAATGTATGATCCTGGTGACATATTGCTCTAATATCCTTGCTAGTATTTTATTTAATTTTTTTCATCAATATTCATTAGAAATATTGCCCTATATTTTTCTTTCTCTGTTTTTGCTATTCCTGGTTGAGGTATCAATACCATATCTGTTTCATAAAATGAATTTCTTAGGAATCCTACTTTGCCCATTTCTCTAAATAGTTTATATAGTTTTAAAATTAATTGTTATTCAAATATTTGGTAGAATTCATTTGTGAATGCATTTGCTTTAGTGGATTTTTGCTGAGGAGCTCGTTGATGACTTATTTAATTTGTTTCTGTAAGATGGGGTTATTTAAGTATTCTACTTCCTCTTTTATGAAAGTGGGCAATTTATATTTTTGTAAATATTTGTCCAATTTACTTAGATTTTTAGATTTATTGGCCAGTAATTGAACAAAGTATCTCCTAATAATTTGCGTAATATCATCTTCATTGGTGCTGAATTCACTCCTTTCATTTTTGATGCTGCAATTTGTTTTTCTTCTTTTTTTAATCAAATTGACCAATGCTTTATTTTACGATTTTTTTTCATTAAAAACAGGTCCTAGTTTTATTTATTAGTTCAACTTTATTCAGTTTCATTTTTCTTAATCTCTTTCACTTCTAGAATTTTCAATTTGGAATTTAATTGGAAATTTTTAATTTGTTCCTTTTATTTTTTTTAGTTGCATACCCAGTTCATTAATCTATTATTTCTCTATTTGATTAATGTAAGCATTTAAAGATACAAAATTTCCCTGAAACACTGCTTTAGCTGCATCACATGAATGTTGGTATGTTGTCTCATTGCTGTCATTCTCTTTAATTAAATGATTTATTATTTCTATAATTCGTTCTTAGATCTACTCATTCTTTAGTTTATATTCTTTTGGTTCCAATTAATTTTACATGTGTTTCCACAGACTTTACTGAAAATTACCTTGCTTTATTATCTGAAAAAAATGAACATAGTATTTCTGCTTTTCTGCATTTGGTTGTGAAGTTTTTATGATATAATACATGGTTAATTTTGAGGAAGATGCCATGAAAAGCTAAGAAAAAAGGTACTTTTTTACTATTTCATTTCATTTTTGCCTCAGAGATCTCTCATATTTAACTTTTCTTAACTTCTTTCTTGGTTTTTGTAAGTGTTAGATTTATCTAATTCTGAGAGGGAGACATGAAGGTCCTCCACTAATAGAGTTTTCCTGGCTATTTCCTCCTGTCACAGATTTAACTTTTTCTCTCTGTATTCAGATGTGATGCAACACACAGGACTTGACAGCTACAACATTGAAGAATTGTATGTCATGAAATATGATATTCCAGAAGGCAAAGGATTTAGGACTACAACCAAGAGTCACTTACGGAGCAAAACAGCATAAGACATCAAGGGAAAATGGTCATGCAATGAAATAGAAGAATTTCAAGCTTTCATAAGGAGATCAGAAACCAAAAATTTGACCTCCAGTATCAAGAACCAAGAGAAGCATAAATAGTTAAAAAGGGAAAAGAAATCATGAGGGATTCAATACAGCTAAACTATTTACATCACTACATGGGAAGATGATATTTCAAATTCTTAAAAATTATATCACTAATAAATAGCTAGAAGGAATATACATACACAGAGATTATGAGTATAAGGTGAATTTGAGGGAATGCCACAAAAAATAATTAAAGGATGAGAAAGGAGTGAAATATGTGTAGAAGGAAGGGAGAGGTAGAACGGGGTGAATTATTTCACATGAAGAGCAGAAGAAGACCTTTTAGAGTGGAGGGGAAGATGGGAGTGTGCGTAACAAGCATTGCTTGAACCTTATTCTCATCAATATTGCCTCGAAGAGGAAATAATGTACATAATCAATTGAATATAGAAATCTATCCTAACAAAGGAAAGTGAGGACTGATAGAAGGGGGGAAGATTGGGGGAGAAAGAAGTGAGGACAGACAAAAAAAGAATAGCAAGGAGGGAGAAACACAGGAAACAATTATAACTGTAATGTGAATGGCACGAACTTCCCCATAAAATAAAAGCAGATAGCTGAGTGGGTCAAAAATCAGAATCCTACACTATGTTGTTTACAAGAAAGATACTTGAGAAACACACACAGAATAAAGGTAACAGGCTGGAGCAGTATCTATTATGCATAAAAAAGCAGGAGTAGCAATTCTGATTTCAGAGGAAGTAAAAGAGGTAAGGAAAGAAATCACATCATGCTAAAAGATATCATAAACAATGAAGCAATATAATAAATATATATACACCAAGTAGTAGAGCACTCAAATTCTTTTGGAATCTCTTTCAGGTGATAACTGGTGGATTCTTTCAATGACTATCTTACCCTCTGGTTCTTGGAACTTGCAGCAGCTTTCCTTGATGATTTCTTGGAGGACACTGTCCAGGGTCTTTTTTTTCACCATGTCTTTCTGGAAGACCGATAATTATTAGATTATCTCTCCTGGATCTATTTTCCAGGTCAGATGTGTTTCCAATGAGATATTTTATATTTTCCTCTATTTTTTCACTCTTTAGATTTTCTTTGATTCTTGATGCCTCATAGTCATTAGATTCTGCTTGCCCAATTCAAATTTTTAATGAATTATTTTCTTCAGATAGCTTCTGCAACTCTCTTTCCATTTAGCTAATTTTATTTTTCAAGAATTCATTTTCTCTGGTTAGATTCTCTAATTTCTTCTCTCACCTCTCCAATTTGGCTTTTAAAATCCTCTTTGAGTGGGGGGGGGCAGGGCGGAGCCAAGATGGCAGCTAGAAAGCAGGAACTTGCATGAGCTCCCACCCAGGTGCCTCCAAACACCTCACTCCTGTTATGTCCCTGACTCGGGCTCAATGCTATAACCCAGCCATGGCAGGTCACACAAGAACCAAGAATGATCCAAGATGATCCAGGAGCTATTTGTACCTCTTCTTGCCAGACAGCCTTTGAAGAGCATCCCTCCTTCTCTGCCTCCTTTCTATGGATGAATGAATGAATGAATGAAGCTTTGAAGCGATTACAGTGTCCCAATTAATCAAGCAAAAAGCATTTAAGTACCTACTATATGCCCAACCCTGGTCTAGGGGAAGCAAAGATAAAAGTGAAACAACCTCTACCCTCAAGGACCTGACTGGGGGCACACAGCCTACAACTTTGGGGGGCAGAGTTAGAGCTAAATGTTCTTCTGCCACTGCAGAAACATTTTCCCTGATCTTGAAGCTGGAATTGAATGAGGAATGCACTCTTTTGGCCATCAGCTAACAAGTACACATGTTTTTGACTCATTCGAATGTAATTCTTACAACATGGTAGCCTCACTCCTGTTGCCCAACATTTACTGTGTCTGGTAAGGTAACTCATCAAAAAACGGGCATATTAATCTGGGGGCAATCTCACAAACAACAACCGTTGGAGTCTTACCTATGATTATC
>JAQQSZ010016340.1:0-11056 GCA_028646595.1 Phalanger gymnotis
CATTGGAGTTAGTCTATTTTTTAAGGTGTTGTTTTCTTCAGTATACTTTTCAGTATTTTTTGGGTCTCCTTTAGCAAGTCATTGACTTGTTTTTCATGGTTTTCTCTCATCCTTCTCATTTCTCTTCCCAATTTTTCCTCTACTTCTCTAACTTGCTTTTCCAAATCCTTTTTGAGCTCTTCCATGGCCTGAGACCAGTTCATGTTTTTCTTGGAGGCTTTTGTTGTAGGCTCTTTAATTTTGTTAATTTCTTCTGGCTGTATGTTTTGGTCTTCTTTGTCACCAAAGAAAGATTCCAGAATCTGAGACTGAATCTGGGTGTGTTTTCGCTGCCTGGCCATGTTCCCAGCCATCTTACTTGAGCCTTGAGTTTTTCGGCAGGGTATGACTGCTTGTTGAGTATAGAGTTCCATGTTCCACGCTTGGGGGAATGTGCCAGCTCTGCCACAGTAGCACTCCTCCTTCCCCAAGAACCCCCAACCCTGACTGGACTTAGATGTTCAGCCTCTGCACTCTTGCTCTGATCCTCCACCTAATTCCTCCCACCACCTGGGCCTGGGTCCAGAAGCAACTGCAGCTGTAGTTCTGTAGCTGCCCCACCTCTGCTGCCCCCAGGGGCAATAGCAGACCTTAAACTCCCTGTACCCAGCAGCTTTTCCCACTAACCTTCTCTGTTGTCTTTGGTGCTTGTGGGTTGAGAAGTCTGGTAAGTGTTGCAGCTCACTGATTCAGGGAGCTAGAGCAAGCTCCGCCCAGCTCCTGGTCTGTTTGGTCTGTGCCGCCCACTCTGGGCTCTGCTCTGCTCCACTCTGCTCCCAGCTCCGTGCGGGATAGACCTTACCCAGAGACCATCCAGGCTGTACTGGGCTGGGGCCCTGATTCCCTCTGCTGTTTCATGGGTTCTGCAGTTCTAGAATTGGTTCAGAACCGTTTTTTATAGGTTTTTGGAGGGACTTGGCAGGGAGCTCATGCTAGTCCCTGCTTTCCAGCTGCCATCTTGGCTCTGCCTGATTATGCACTTCTTAAGGACAGGAAGCATTTTATATTTGTATCTTAAGTGCTAGCCACAGTGTTCTGCACACATTAAGCTCTTAAACATTTGATTGGTTTCAAATTGAATTTGAGCAATCATTGGCAAGCTATCATTAAGTACCTACTTTGTGCTAGTGCCCAGCATCATGCATTTATGTATGATAGACAAAATGCCCTCAAGAAAGTTATAGCATCTTACAGTGGAAGGGTCACTGGCTTTGGAGTCAGAGGACCTAGGTTCTAATGTGCCTCTCTAATATTTATTCCTTGTGTGACTAAAGGGAAATTGTTTAACATCTCTGAACCACCTGAGATGAACCTGAATACTCCCAGTGAGTGAGAGAACTCAGTTGGTCACCAGGAAATCTACCATGATGGAAAGTCTTGGAACATAGGCCCAGGAACATAGTGAGTCTGCTTCCTGAGTGTCTTGTTCAAGGGATAGTAAGAAGGCTAGCGTCACCGAATTGAAGAGCATGCGGGAGTAACGTAAGGTGTTAGAAGACTGGAAAGGCAGCAGAAGTGGGTTGTCTGGGTTATAAAGGGCTTTAAGTTCCAAAAAGAGAATGGAACGGTTCCCTCTCTACTCACCTCAGCAGCAGGAAACTAGTGTGATGGACTGAGGCTCCTCTTCTTTGCACAAAAGGCTAGATACTACACAGCAAATGTGACTGCTAAGATGGAATAACTATGTGTGTCTCATTTCTAGTGCAGAACCCAGCACATTTTGGTTGTTTGGTTGTGTCTAACTTTTCATGACCCCATTTATGTCATAGTTCTTGGCAAAGATATTGGAGTGGTGTGCCATTTCATTCTCCAGCTCATTCGATAGATGAGGAAACTGAGGCAGAGTCAAGTGATTTGCTCAGGGTCACACAGTTAGCAATTGTCTAAGAGCAGATTTGAAATCATGTCTTCCTGACTCGGAGCCAGGGCTCCACCCACTGCACCACCTAGCTGCCCCTATCAGATAGTACCACATAGGAGATGCTTAACGAATGCTTACTGATGGATTATTTTGATAGTGTTTTAATAAATACTTTTGGATCGATTGAGTCCAGGCTTCTACCGCTAAAGTTTACGCTCCTGAGTAAAACAAAAGTTTTCTAGTTCTAATTTTTTCATCTTTGGAGATAGAACAGTCATGAAGAGAAAATATCCAACAAAACAAGAAACAGGGCTTAAAATAACAAGCAGAAAATGGTCATTTTTGGGATCCTTTACACCCCCAAGAGTTTAGTTTTACATCTTACTATAGAAAACGTACTGAGCCCTCACCTCTGAATGGGACGAAGTACCCTAGACTCTGCCTAAGGTCAATCATGAGGCCCCCCTCCAGCTGCACAGAGCTTTCTTCCTTGCAAAATTCCCCAGACCTTCAGTTTCTTCACAGGCTTTCTTCCTTTTGAAAATCACTTTCTTTTGTTCCCAGAGAAAATAATTTGACATTTTCTGTGACACCGATGGAGACATTCTGGAGGGCAATTACATCTCTGTCATTTGATGCTGCTTTCAAAAGTTGTCAGGATTAATCCTCGCTTTGTCTGAACTGACAGCAGCACCAATGTTCTAGGCCTCAGAAGCCATCCCTCCTCCCTTTTCCCAAGACCCTTCAGGGGACTTCAAAACCCAACTGGTCTTATGAGATGTACATTTCCCATTTCGGCTTTCAAGACTCTTCTTTCCGGCTGCCTTAGGGACATCTCCATCATTCAAAATTCCACAAGTACAAAGTAAAGAATGCTGGATTGGGAGTCTGAAAACATGGGTTCAAATCCTAGCTCTGACACTTACTGTGTGGGGGACCCTGACTAAATCTCTTAACCTCATAGGACATAGGCTAGATATCCCAGATGTCCTTTCTAATTGGTAAGTCCTGTTATTTCTCTACCATATTCTAGGCACTGTAATAGGTAGCTCAATAAAGAAAATTGGACCTCCCCTCAAAAAGCTTATATCCTACAGGCTATTTCCCTCTGAATATCCTACCATCTCCTCAAACACAGTAACTCCAAATCTGAGTTTATTATCACTGTCCCTCTGGTTTCTGTTGGTGATGCTGTCTTTCATCCATTATCCCCTCATAGCATCAAGATGATCCTTGACTGTTTCTTATCCTTTACCTTTTAAATCCTATTTCATTTTGTTGATTCTACTTCTAATTTAATGTATCAAGCATTTATTAAGTCTTGTCTATGATGCTAGGATATGGGGACATGACAAAGAAAAATTACCCCTGACCTCAAGGAACTTATACTCTATGGAAGGGAAAGTGATATAGTATATACATTGATATGTGTACACAATACAGGATAATTTGAGGAGAAGAGCATTAATCTCACCAGGAAATCATAGGCAAAAGCAAGGACTCCACATATATCAAACTGTTTATAGCAGGGGCAGCTAGGTGGAGCAGTGAGTAGAGCACAGGCCCTGGAGTCAGGAGGACCTCAGTTCAAATCCTACCTCAGACACTTGACACATGTAGTAGCTGTGTGACTTTGGGTAAGTCACTTAACCCCTATTGCCCTGCCTCCCCCCCTCCAAAAATATGTACATTTATAGCAATCTTTTTTTGTGGTAACAAAGAACAGAGAAAAATGTAGGTTCTTAACCACTGGGAAAGGGCTAAACCAGTAGTATGCCCTAAGAAGATATTAATATCATGAATACAGAAAAACACAGAAAGACTCACGTGAACTGACGCAAATGATGTTAACAAAACTAATAAAACAATATTCACAATGTTTTGTTGTTCAGGGGTTTTTGACTCATGTTTGATCTTTGTGACCCTACCTGGTGCTTTCTGGGTTCTGGTGATACAAGATCAACATGTCAGAGCCCTTGCCTTCAAAGGGTTTATATTCTAACAGGGGAGGGGAGAGAGTTAATATTGAATAACGGCTATTTACAAAGTGTCTTCAAGTTTGCAAAGCCCCTTCTTTACCTCTGTTGAGGTAATTGACCCCTGCAAGGTATGTGCTATAATATTATTACTCTTATTTCATAGGTAAGGAAAATGAGTCTCAGAGTGTTTAAGAGGCTTGCATATGGTCACAGCTAGTCAAGGCCAGAGCAAATACAAAATCCATATTTTCCTGAAACAGAGCCCAGTGGCCCTGTCCATTATACTACACTGTCTCGTGGATACATATTTATATCATACACAAGAAAACTTTGAGGGATAGAATTTCAAATGAAGGTACTGACTAGGGATAGGAGTATAAAGAAACCTATATGGAAAATCGAAAGAGAGAGAAAAACAGACAGACAGATCAACAGACATAGAAAGACAGAGACAAAGAGATAGATTCAAAAGCAGAGGAAGAGAGAGAGAGAGAGAGAGAGAGAGAGAGAGAGAGAGAGAGAGAGAGAGAGAGAGATGGAGAGAAATAGAGGCACAGAAAGACAGAGACATAAATAGAAAAAGAGAGATAGAGACAGGCAGACAGACTGATGGAGAGAAATATTCATTTTAATTTTTAAACTCAAGATAGAGCACTCTGCTAAGTTGCCCAGATCATGTCAGTGATGGGGACCCAGGTCCTGGCACCCAAGGTATTCACCATGGTACTTATGCACATCACCCAAATCAGCTCCTTAAGGTTCTCAAAGAGTAGTCAACAGAATTCCTTTGCCTTAAATATGGGTACCAGCTGCTTGTGAGAGGTGTGGTCAATGTAGATTTAGATAATTTCAATTTTGACTTGAACCCCCATCTTCCACAAAGACTGGCTTCTGCTTTGAACCCTCTGCATTTCATTGAACCTTTATCATATGATCATGACAGGATAGAGGCAGCCAAAGCTAAATGGATGAATGAATGAAAAGGCATTTACTAAGTCCTTAAAATGTTCCAAACAGTGTACTTAGTGTAGCTTAGGATACAACTAAGGGTTAACTTTATACACATTTTATTCGTGTGCAAAGAAGCAAAAGGAACAAACAAAATATATCTAAAAACAATTGTTGTATTGCTACCTGCCCATGGCCTCTCCCACATCCTGATCATTGACAATCAATCTATTGGCACACCCCAAAGACAGCTCTCAAATGAAGTTTCCTTGACTCAGTTATTAACTCCTTCATTCCCATTACCCAGCTGCAAAGGTCCCAAATGTTGGACATAGCAATTATCAACAAAGCTTCTACAGTCATGGGGTTCAGGAGAGTCATCAACAAATCCCCAAGGATCGCAGTGCCACTTCTTCTCTGTGCATCTTTGTATGGTTGCCAGCAAACCTCTGATAGTGCTGTCCATTTACCTCCAGATATAGCTGCTCATCAGCTGTGCCGTTTAAGGGCTATGGTCATTCCCTGTGGCTTCTCCAACACTATTAGAGCTGAAGATAATGGAAGGGGAATGGCCAGCCATGGCTGTCATTGCTATCTTGTCTTATTATGCCTTCTCTTATTCCCCCTTTTTGGGGGTGGGAAGAGGAGGGAAGGAATGGTGGTACATACTATGCCTTATGCCATCCCAACTCTTCTGTGTCTCTGTGTTTCAAATTCTCCCTCAACCTTTAAAGCTTTACATTCACTTTTCCACTCTACCCTACTCCACCCCTAAGTCTTGGCAAAAGAAGGAGGGTCAAACAAAGGTGTTATTTTTTTTCCAACATGACCTGTGATTTCATAAGTGTAAGGAGCTCTTTATGAGCAATTTTCTCTAACAATACAGATCAATGCCTGTTCTGCAACTTACAGTCTTAGAAGCTGCCTAGGGCATAGCTAGGCAAAATCATCTTCCACTAAGATCTTCCTAGTTAACCCATTGTCAGCCCTGGAATAAGTGACCTGATCAGAATGACCCACCACCAGCCACCTCAGGCTTTTGACTGTTCTGGGTGTTCTGCAATGCTCCAGACACTATTTTTTGACCAGACTCCCCTTGAACTGACACCTCCTGATGGAATCCCTGAGCTATACTTCTTTCCTTGAATATTGTCTCCTCAACAGGTTTTCAGGACACTGCTCCCTTCTGATTGCCCTCAGCCCTGTCTGCTCTCTCCTCACTCTCCTTTGCTGGATCTACATCCATATAAGTAACTCTAAAGGCCGTCATCCCCTAGGCTATGCCTGAGCCCTCTTTTATTCTCCCTCTCTGCTCTCTCACTTGGTGATCTCATCAGGAGCTATGGGTCGCTTCAATTATCATTTCTACACACTCTGTTCCCAGATCTATGTATCCAGTGCTAATTTTTCTCTGGATTGTCAATATCATGATTCCAATTGTCTTTTGTACTCCTCAAAATGGATTCCACAAAGACATCTCATACTCAACAGAGCCAAAAATAGAACTCATTATCTTTCCCCTCCCAAGCCCTCCTCTTTCCCCAACTTTCCTATTATTGTCAAGGGCACCACCATGCTCAGAATCTCCAGAACTTTCAGCCTTGTTGTTATGCATTCAAACTCACCCCACGTATTCAACCTCTTGTCAAGCCTTGCTGTTTCTCCCTTCACATCATCTCTCCTTTATTCCCCTTAACTACACTCACACAGTCATCACCCTAGTGCAGGCCTCCATTTCCTCTTGCCTGGACTATTCCAAAACCCTTTCTTGTTGGGGCCGCTGTTTCAATTATCTTTTCTCTCCAATTTTATCCTCTACTCTCTAGTTTTACCTAAACCAGGGGTGGGGAACCTGTCCTTGGGCGTGGCTTTCTGACTGAGTCCAAGTTTCACAAAACAAATCATTTTATTAAGGATATTTGTTCTGTGAAATTTGGATTCAGTCAAAGGGCCACACTTGAGGACCTAGAAGGCCACATGTGCCCTCAAGGTTGCAAGTTCCCCACCCCTGAAACCTAGTTCTAACCATGCCACCCTGTTCCAACAATCCAGCTAGCAGCTTCTGTGGTGGTGTAAGATTCACCCACAGCCAGCACCCAGAAAGCTACCAACAGCACAGGTTCTTTTGATCTGCTTAACTAAGGAAAGCAAGGTGAAGGGTTGACCAGCTTACTTTAATTCAGCATATAAATATCATTCACCTAGCTCAGGTGAAAAAGACCAGCACACTGAACTTCAGAACAAAATACAAACAAATTACAAATATCAACAGACAGACCTTGTCTGATTCAAATCCCAATACATAGTTACCAGAGTTCAACAAAGTCTCAGCATCCAGGTTTACAAGCTGGAGGGCCCTTAGCTACAGCTGCCCAGAGTCTCCTAAGCAACACCATCTCGAGAGAGAGCCCTGCACAAATGGCTCTGTCCTCCCTTCTTATAGGGCTTCAGACGTCATCAAACGTCATCTGAATGACCAGAATTTAGGCTGCTATGATTGGCTCTTGAGTTAGCCCCTCCCCTTAGGACCCTGAGAGGTTCACATCCACATAGGTTAGGTTAATACCTAATAGAGCATGGCTCTGGAGTTAGCACCTCCCCTTAGCCAGCCCCACCTTGGGCCCTACCCCAGTCACCAATCCATACTCACATAGGTTCCACATCTAAAAGGGGTTGGGCCTGGGGCTTAGCACCTAGTAAGGCTCACTGAAATACACTGAATTACTCAAAGGAAACAAACCAAACTCTTCAAGGGCACTTCTTGAAATAAGTGCTAAGGAGCCCATTTTGCTTACCAACACACACCCTCTACCCAATAAACTCTAGTGGCTCCATACCTTTGAGATCAAATATAAAATCCTACCTTTTGCCATTTAAAACCCTTCACAATACTGCTCCTTTCTACCTTTCCAGACTCCTTACACATTACTACGCTCCAAATATTCTTTCCACAAATCCAGTGACATTAATGTTCTTGTTTTTCCTTGCTGCATAGGACAAGCCATCTCTGGACTATGGCTGGACTGCATTCATTACTCTTCATATCTGACTCTGACTTTCTTCAGGACTAAGCCCTAATCTCACTTTCTGCAGAAGGACTTTCCCTGTTCTCCCCCCTCCCTCAACGCATGCTAGTACCTTCCCTGTGAGTTCACCTCTGATTTGCTCAGTATACATCCTGTATGTACATGGCTATTTACATGTGGAGACAGCTATGTGGCACAGTGGATAGAGTGCCAGGGAGTTAGGAAGACTCACCTTCCTGAGTTTAAATGTGGCCTCAGGCAAAACATTTAACCCTTTTGGTCTCAGTTTCCTCACCTGCAAAATGAGCTGGAGAAGGAAAGGGCAAACTACTCCAGTATCTTTGCCAAGAAAACCCCAAAAGGGCAGGAAGAGTCAAACATGACTGAAAAACAACTGAAACAAAAACTTACATATGATCTTATCATTGGTATATGAGCTCCTTGAGGGCAGTTACTGTGTTTTTTTTTCTTTTTATCCCCAACGCTTAGCACATTTGACTGGAAGCATTTAATAAACTAAGTATTTAATAAAAGCTTGTTGACTGAGTGAATGACTTACCTAGGGTCACACAGATAATATGTGTTGGAAGCAAGACTGTTCCTCAGGTCTTCCTTACTCTGGGGCTCTGTAATGTATCCTCTCCTTCCAACACCCCTACTTCAAGTCCGTGGTCCAGTTTTGGAATCGCCACAGTCAAACCATCTCTATCATTTTTTCATGGATAGGGTTCTGCTGCTCTTTCCCCACTCACCATCCTTGCGGTGTTCAAGACCAAAGTCTCCCTCCTTGGCTTCCAAACCCCATGTGGGTTTCCTCCTCCTATTACAATGTAGGCTCCCTTGGGTCAGGGACTCTCTTTGCTTTTTTATTTATATCTCCAGTGCTTAACATTGTTTGGCATGTAGTAACTCTTAATAATTTTTAATTAATTCATTCATCTATTCTCTTTCTATTCTATCCATACTACTTCATGGCGATTCGATTTTTTTTTAAAAGTCCTCCACGATAATATATGTAAGGCTCTTTAAAAAAATTAAAGAATTATATAAATTGTTACTACTATGAGTAGCAATAGCAGCAGCAGCATTAGTAGTAGTAGTAGTAGTAGTAGTAGTAGTAGTAGTAGTAGTAGTAGTAGTAGTAGTAGTAGTGTGGTTATAGAAAAAAAAAGCGGGAGGAGCAGAAATAATCCAAGTAAGATTTCCCCAGGAAGTTACCATCATTGAACCCTTCACCTATTGTCCCCACAGTAGCCTCCACAGTGCTCCCAGACAAAGGCAAAGCAGAGAATATGAGTATCCTCTTCTTACAATTCCCCAAATACCATACGCAAATGACAACTGTTCCCTCGAGTCCATCAATAAAATCAGGACCATTCCCAGATGCAAAAGAAAGGAAAAAGTGAGCCCTAGCATTTTTGATAGATTTCAATGGCTTCTCCATGTGAGGCAACTGGGGGCAGTTGGAGTAACAGAAAAGTCCACGATAATATTATTCTTTTCTGAGGATCATATGAGTGACAGTTCTGCCAGTGTCTTGAGGAAAGAATCAACAGCCGCCTGAATGAATCACTTAACACTTTGTCCAGAGCCTGCAAAGTGGTCGATACCATCCTCAAGGCTCAGGAGTCCCACGGCGGCCTAACCAGAGCCATCCGTCAATAATTCTGCTGGGTGCCCAGACCCTCTCTGAGCAGCAGAGGAAAGGTAGAACCTCTCTCGCTATCTTGCCTATGCTCTAACAAATTGCTTATTTTGAGAATGAGAGTTTTCTCTGCTTTCTGGGAATGTGCTCTAAATTTCTCTTCCTTTCTGCTGCCAAGCTTATCTGCTGTGATGTGCCACTTCAAAACAAAGTGGATAAATTCAGTTCAGCACTGAAGCATTTATTGAGCAGGTCCTCTCAGCAGACACTGTGCTAGGAGCTGCAGAGACGAAGACATATGAACAAGTCTCTGGCCTCCAGGTGGATAGACTCTGCTGGGGTTGGAACACTGGCCTTAGAGCCAGACAATCTGGGTGTGAACAAGTCCTTTCTACTCTATAGGTCTCAGTTTCTTCATCTGTAAAATGGAATTGCATTTGAGCTGGGGGTCTTAATTGTTTTGTTTTTATTTTTCTAATGGAATCCTTTGACAGTCTGGTGAAACCTACGGATCCCTTCTCAGATTTTTTCAATTCATGAAATAAAATACAGAAGATTACAAAGGAAATCAATTATATTGAAGCAGGTGCAGCTAGATAGCAAAGTGGATGGCGCTCTGGTCCTGGAGTCAGGAAGACTCATCTTCCAGAGTTCAAATCTGGTCTCAGACATTCATTAGCTGTGTGACCCTGGGCAAGTCACCTCACCTTGTTTGCCTCAGTTTTCTCATCTGTGAAATGAGCTGGAAAAGGAAAGGGAAAATTATTCCAGTATCTTTGCCAAGAAAACTGCCCCAAAGGGAGTCACAAAGAGTCAGACACGACTGAGAAATGACTAAACAAGAACCATAGTTGTCAAATATTTTAAAAACAAGATCATGGACTATAGAGCAGCAGTCATCAAAACTACCTGAGAAACAGAGTTGTGGATCAGTGGAATAGGATAGGTACACAAGATTGAGAAGTCAACAACTATAGCAATCTACTCTTTGATAAACCCAAAGAGGCCAGCTTCTGGGCTAAGAATTCACTATTTCACAAAAACTGCTGGGAAAATTGGAAAATGGTAGGGCAGAAACTGGGTATAGACCAATATCTTACACCATATACCAAAATAAAGTCAAAATGGGTTCATGATTTAGGAATAAAGGCTGAAACTATAAGCAATTCAGGAGAGCAAGGAATAGTTTACCTGTCAGATTTACGGAAAAGAAAAGAATTCATGATCCAACAAGAGATAGAGAGCATTACAAAATGCAAAATGGATAATTTTGATTATGTTAAATTGAAATGTTTTTGTACAAAAAAAGTCAATGCAACAAAAATTAGGAGGGAAGCAGAAAATTGGGAGAAAATCTTTACAACTAGTGCTACTGATAAAGGACTCATTTCCAAAATATACAGGGAACTGAGGCAAATGTATAGGAATACAAGTCATTCTCCAATTGAGAAATGGTCAAAGGATATGAACAGACAGTTTTCAGAGGAAGAAGTTAAAGATATCTATAGGCATATGAAAAAATGCTCGAAATCACTACTGATTAGAGAAATGCAAATCA
>JAQQSZ010016341.1:0-11056 GCA_028646595.1 Phalanger gymnotis
TTCTCCTTAGAGAATCTCTCATACCTTGCGATTTCGGACCATTCAAACATATACATGATTATATTTGAGATCATAAATTCGGCCTTCCTACTACACCAAGTTAACATATTTAGGCTAAAATGTAGCTGGTTGGCTTTGATCTCATCCTGACATCCTTAGGAACCTCAGGTTGCCCCTACATAAGAGATGATAATATTGACGACTAGCAGTTGTCAATAAATAGGGGCCATACAGTGAAAAAAAATGATCCATTCATTCAATAAATTCCGTTTGAGCATTGTTGTGGCATTAGTGGTAGTAGAAAATGGAATCATAGTCTATTAGACCATGAGAGGATCTTAGAATTATTTTAGTACAAGTCTCTGAAGTTATAGATTGGACATATAATAATAAGAAAGAGGGAATCACATACATAAGGTCACATGGCAAATTGATGGCAAAGCTGCATCTAGTGTCATGTCTTCCATTCGAACAATCTTGTCAGTGAGACATAATACGTGAAAGTGACTAGTGACAGGGATAGGAAGTGAACCTGTGATTTCATTGACAAAAATGAGTTAAATAAAAACAAGGCAAAATACAAGAAATGTCACAAAAATGTGATAAGATACTTGTATGTAATTCAGAAAAGACCCCTCCTTCTTTCCAAAACTACTGGATGGTATTTTCTTCTTTGTTTTTGCTTTTTGGTCTAACATCCAGATAGTTACCTAAATTAATGTAATTCTCAATAGCCACTGGAAAAAAATGCTTTCAGTGGTGAAAGGAACTAAAGAGACCACAATATACATCCTTTTTTGTTCTCACCCCTCCCAGTTGCCATCACTGAAAAATAAACACATCAAACAGACCCCCAAAAAGCATCACTTTATAACTCACATGCTTCTCTTTGACTTTGGGTATCCATAAAAAAAAAATCTTCATCATCATCAACAACAACAACAATAACAGACAAGTGATAAGCAGGATGATTAAAGTTTTTTAAATGTCCTTCAGTGTTGTATGATCTTTCTCTTATTTATGGATCTTTCTGCTTATTTTTAGTTTCTAGGGATGGAAGCCAGTGCTTGTTTTCCTGGCTCTCCTTGGCTAAATGATGCCAATACATCTGGTTGAAAGGTAAAAAATCCAAGAATTAATAAAATCTCAAGTTTTTATTATTGCATCTACATATGTAGTGAACTCTTGTCACTGTGTTGATGTTGTATAAACAGAACCAGAGATTATTTCAGAACTTTTTACTTTTCTTATAACTTAAGGCCAGTCCAAAAATGGGTGTGGAGGTTTGGGGTTGGCAGTGCAGGTAAATCTTCATAGCATAGAAACAGTGGACATATTTCACTAAAATTAATGTCATCGGAATCTTTATTTATTGATATCCTGGAATTTTATTGGAGAGATATTGCTTTAAATAATTTTAAGTCCTTAGCCAGAGAGTTTTGTTATGTAGAAATGTCAACATAATGTTGCAGCTTGTAATGATATTTGGTCTGTCTTATACTGCTACACTTGATTCATTTGATTTACTAATCAATGCTACAGAGCGTCCAAGCTTTCTCCTCATGTCTGAGGTCTAAACAGTGATAAATATAGGTGTTAGGGAAAAATGTGTGTGGATACATACATACGTACGTGAATACATGCATATATATTCACATACATACATACATATATAATCACTACCTAAAAACAGGCATAAGATTCAATCAAGTTGCTACAGTCCAGCTCTTGCTTTTTTGAGCTACTCAATGTTGCCTGAGTTCAACCCATCTGTTTTGCTCCCTGACCCAATCATGGAGCATTCAACCACTGTGGTTAGTCCCATATTCCTAGAAGGGTTTCTTAGGTGCCTTAAAAGTGTATGAAAAGCTACAGACCTCATTTTGAAACCATTTCAATTTTCTTTTAAACAAAAGTCTTTGTTTTCAATTCTGTCATTGGATTTAAAATAGTTCCATGATTCAATTTTCATAGTCATGCAGGAAGAAAACACTGTGTTGGACCAGCTATGGAATGCCAAGAATTAAGGAATTTATCCAGCCTCCTAAACCTCACATTCTCTCCAACCCTGAGACTTGAACCAGTTGTATGTGTACCAGTAGAGAACAATAGAGTTTTATCTGGGTCTGAAGGGCGGCAGCAGAGAATTGCTATCCCTGACATGTAAAGAAATATAGAACTGGGAGATAAGTTCAGAAATCCATCAAAATATGTTACTACATGGTGGGGAATGTGCTTTGACCAAGCGTGGGGGTAGAGAGGGACTGAAGCACCAGCCCTGAAGAATTTTTCAAGAACATAGGAACCAGTAAAGTGAGAGTCTTGATCTTTATTTCTCTTCCTATGTGCAAAATACCATGGCAAGTACTGGTGATGAAAATAGAAAAGTGAAATAATCCCTGCACTAACATTCAATAGTGGCAGATAACTCATAGGTGGCACAGTAGACAGAACACTAGGCCTGGAGTCAAGAAGCACTGAGTTCAAATCCAGACTCATACATTTACTAGCTATGTGAATGTAAGGCTAATGGGGTATAAGATCTTCCCTGCCCATTAACAGGCCGCATGTGGAGCCCATTAAAGGAAGCTTGTTTGTGGGAAGACTTCCACACCTTTTGGTACTAAGTTGATTACATACTGAGTCACAAGGGTTGTGATACCTCCTGGCACTGAGAAGTGTATATATACTCTGAGATGGAATTTTGCTTTGAGGGTTCACCTATGAGAAGGACCTTTTGATCCCCTAGTCAAGACTCTGAGTAGCCATATGTTCACAACTCCATGACTGCTCAGAAGTAGAGGCTCTCTCCATCCAGTGGTGTATGTAAAGTATATAGCAATTGCTTTGATTCTGGCAGTTAAAAGCCCTGTCTGTTGGTCTTTATGCTAATTTATCTTCTCTGTATTTTCTCTGACATTGAGAGTGCTGACCCTTCCCCTGAACTAGTGAATATAATTGAAAGAAGATTATTGACATCTTTTTGAGCCATCTTTCCTAATAAAGCAGATAAAAGAACCTGTGCTAGCAGCCATCCTGGGTGTGCCAGTGTGGTTGCTGTTACAGTGACCCTGGACATGTCATGTTGCCCTGTTTGCCTCAGTTTCCTCATATATAAAATGAAGTGGAGAAGGAAATGGCAAATTGCTCTGATATCTTTGCCAAGAAAACAGCAAATGGGGTCATGAAGAATTGGACATGACTGAAAATGACTGAACAATAACAATAACTCATGGAAAGCAAATGCCTCCCATGTAGTACCCTGGCTAAGCTTCCCTAGTACTTTCAGATGAAGACTGAAAAAAAGACCATTAAATTTGGCAATTAACAAATTTGGCAATCCGGTAATTAACAAATCATTTGTAACTTTGGTAGTTTCATTAGAATGATGAACTCAGAAGCCAGATAGTAGAAAGTTTAAAAATTGAAGGTACTCAGTATAGAGGACTTTCTAAAGGAGTTTAGTTGGGGAGTGGAAGAGAAAGATCAGCTGGTAGCAGGTATGATTGGATTGAGGCAGCTAGATGGTTCAGTGGATAGGCCTGGAGTCAGGAAGATCTCAGTTCAAATTTGGCCTCAGACACTAACTGTACAACCCTAGGCAAGTCACTTAACCTCTATTTGTGAATTTCAAAACTCTAAAATAGAACAATGTTGAAAAAAAACATAAGAGATGCTAATTTAATAACAGGAAGTGGGGGGGTCATTACAAAAATTTATGTTTAGAAACCTATAAATTGTCTTTTAAATGCTAAATTACCAGTATACAAACCTCTCTGGTGACTCTACTGTGAAAGGAGAACTATTTCCTCAAAGGGAATTCATTAAAGGTGGAGGGCAATCACAGTTTTCTCATCTGTAAAATGAGAGAGTTGGACTAGATGACCTTTCAATTAACTTCTAGCTATGAATTTATGATCCTGTGACTGAAAAAGTAAGACTAATTCTCCCAACAAAGTGAAGAGTTTTAACCCTACCTTTAGGGTTGAATGAAAGAACAAATGGGTGCATGAAAAGGCCTTTGTTAAGAACTTACTCTATACAAAGCACAGAGACTATACAGAGAAAAACAAGATAGTTCCTATCCTCAAGTAGCTCACATTGTAGCGAGGGAGACAACATATAGAAAGTTTCAGCTACAAGTCAGATGGTTTTTAGGGCACGGCAGTAAAGCAGATGGTAGTGCATCTTCCTTAGTGACATGTCCATTAACAAAACCATAGTAGTTCCTGATGCTAAACCATTTGACCAAGGACTTTGGTGGATAGAACTTTCTACAATAGTGCAGGCTGCTGTGGAGGGGCGGGGGGGGGGTGGTGGTTATGGCACCTACAGAGATTAATTGCCAGGTTGCCACTCCACAAAGGTTGATTCCCTGCTCTGTGCTTTCAGGAACTAAGCTTGAAGCAGGGTCCGTGGTCTAGGAGGCACGGGCACTTGGGCTTTCCCTCTCATTGGTGGCATTTGGTTGGTCGTGGAGTTGGTGGTGGTGGGCATGGCAGGCCCCTTCTCCACAAGAATTACTCCTTTTGATGAGGGCTTCAAGGGCTGGCTGCAAAGAATAGACAAGCACCGGTGGTAACAAGTTTTAAAGGCCCTTGGATATCTCTCTGTTCTGAGATTCTCTTTGCTGAAAGGTTTTTCACATTTCACTCCCTTTGAGAATAGTGCTGGCAATCGTGACTCATTTGACCCTGAAGTCATAACTTCTTGACCTAGAGTTGAAAGAGACCTCAGAAGTCCTGTGGTCTAACCCCATTATTTTACAATTGATGAAGCCGAAGACCACCAAAGTGGCAGTGGGGGGAGGGGCTGAGAATCAAGTCGAGTTCCTTGGACTCCAAATTCAGAGCTCTTTTTACCACACCATACTGTCTCAAATAGTGTGGAGAGTCATAGAAGAGTAGTAGATGGCATAGTAGTCCTAGAGTCAGGAAAACTTGGGTTCAAATCTTGCCTCTGATATTTTCTCAGGGAGTGGTGTTTAATTCCTGTATGTGGCAATTAATCACTCCTACCCTCAGTTTCCTAACTAGAAAATGGAAATAAGAACACCTTTAATAACTACCTCACAGGGCTATTATAAGGCTCAAATGATATCATGTCTATTGCTACATAAATTTGATGGAATACAATAGTATATAGCAGAATACTGGTATAAGACATGATGAGGGGGATGGTTACATAAAAAACCTGGGAAGACTGATATGAACTGATATAAAGTCCAGTGTGCAGAACCAGGAGAACATTGTACACAATACCAGCAATATTACATGATGATCAACTGGGAAAGAGAAAGACTTAGCTATTCCAATCAATGCAATGATCCAAGAGGACTAATGTTCATCTTTTGCAAGAAGTATTTGATCACAAAATCTCAGAATCATAGTGTTAGGTGGCCTCAATGTCCATTTAGTTCTACCTGTAGTCACAGGTTTATAATTCCATCAACATCATATACTCGACAAATGGTCAACTATGCTCTGATTAAAAGATCTCTAGGAAGGGGAACCTACTACTTTCCCAGATTTCACTTTAGCAGATCTCTAATCATTAGAAAGATTTTCCCAGACTGGCCACTAATTCACTGTGTAGACTTGTGTGATTCACCTCACCTTTGTGTATATCAGTTTCTTCCTCTTTAGAATGAAAAGGGAGGAGGTGGCATCAAAGGGTAATAGTTGTTACTGAAGCTCCTGGACAAAGAAATCAATTCTTTCTCCCAGCAATCAAGAATCACTCAGCTGAAACCTACTGTGAATTGTCTACTTCTAACTGCTAGAGCAGCTCTGAAGCCTTCATGCAATGTCTTCAGTTTTCCTCCTTAAACTCCTATGTCAGGTTTTTCTACCTATAAGTTCTTCTTCCTAGTTCTCATACATTAAATGAGAGTCTCCTGACTCTCAGAGATTCATGTTTCTCTTACAAATTCACAACTCTTCAAACTTTTCCTATCAAATCAATAGTCCTTTTGAAAAAAATCATACCTCAGTCTCCAAATGTCTATATGGCTTCTTTTTTGTTGTTGAATTTTTACCCTTAGTCAAAAAAATTTATTTACAAATGAACTGAAATAGCCATAATGCTTGTAGCTCTGTAGACTTCACCATGAGCCACCTTTATCGATACATCACCTTGAAACTGTGTTCCTGTATGTTCATGGACAGAAAGTACAGTATGAGTCAACAATTCAATATGACACCCCCCCCCCAAAAGCTAATGTGACTTTAGTGAGCATTAAGAGGAGCATTTGTTGTTGTTTAGTCATGTCTGAACATTTGTAACCCCATTTGGGGTTTCTTTGGCAAATATACTGGGGTCATTTGCCATTTCTTTTTCCAGCTCATTTTTACAGATGAAGAAATGGAGGCAAACAGGGTTAAATGACTTGTCCAGGGTTACACAGCTAGTAAGTGTCTGAGGTTGGATGTGAACTTAGTTCCTCTTGATTCCAGGGCTAGTGGTCTATCACTTGTACCTAGCTTCCCCAAGAGGAGCTTAGTGTCAAGAACTAGGGAAGAACTACTCCAACTGTATTCTTTAGAATTCTATGTTTAGAATAGGGACCATGTTTTAAGAAAGACAATTACAAGATGGAGACTGTCCAAAAGAGGACAACCAGGTTTTTGAGGAGATTGAATGATCGATCACAGATTTTAAGCTGAAAAAGACCAGCTAGTTACTGTGACCTTTCAACCCAAGCCCCCTAAAAAGGGAAGAATCATAGATGTCTAACTATTAGCCTATTATGTTTTGGATAGCTTCATCAGTATGAATTTTTTTCCAGCTCCCCAAATCAGTTTAAATGAAATGTAGATTGAAAGAGATTCAGTACATAAAATCAAAGGAACATACATGCATGAAGTTTGGAGGACTCATTCTTGTCTTTTAAGAGCTCATCTTAATTTTAAATATATTTTCAATAACATATTAAAACAAGTTTCAACATTATTTTTTTTTCGGAAAAGTTGAGTTCTTAAATCGATCCCTTACTGCATCTGCTCCCCCCTCCTCAAGAAGGCAAGTGATTTGATATATAATATTTATGTATAAAGTCATTCAAAATATATTTCCTTATTAGCCATGTTGCAAAAGAAAGTGCAAACAAAAAAGACAAGAAAAATAAAGTAAAAAGTATGCTTTGATTTGCATTCATATTTCATCAATTCTTTCTTTGGAGGTGGATATCATTTTTCATCATAACTCCTTTGGAATTGTATTGAATCATTGTATTGCTGAGAATAGTTAAATCATTCAGAGCTGATCATCCTACAATATTGCTGTTAGTAGGTACAATGTTTTCCTGGTTCTGCTCACTTCACTTTGTATCAGTTCATAGAAGTCTTCCCTGGATTTTCTGAAACCATCCTGCTCATCGTTTTTATAGCACAATAGTATTCCATATATACCAAAACTATTCAGCCATTCCACAAATGATAAGGATTCTCTCAATTTCCAATTCTTTGTCACCCCAAAAAGAGCTGCTATAAATATTTTTGTCATATAGATCCTTTTCCTTTTTTAAAAAAATAACTTTGGGATACAAAACTCATAGTGGTATTGCTGGGTCAAATAGTATTCACAGTTTTATAGAACTTTAGGTATAGTTCCAAATTGCCCTACAGAATGATTGGGTCAGTTTCCAACTCCACCAACTGTGCAATAGTGTCCCAATTTTTTCACTTCCCCTGAAACATTTGTAATTTTCTTTTTTCTGTCATATTAGTCAAATTAGTACGAAGTGATACCTCAGTTTTAATTTACATTTGTCTAATTGATAATGATTTCACACATTTTATCATATGATTATAGATTGCCTTGCTTTCTTCTGAGAACTGCCTGTTCATATCTTTGAGAATTTATCAATTGGGGAATAAATCATATGCTTATAAATTTGACTTAGTTCTCTATCTATTTGAGAAAAGGGGCCATATCAGAGAAACTTGCTATAAATTTCCCCCCTCAATTTTCTACTTTCCTTCTAATCTTGGCTGCATTAATTTTGTTTGTGCAAAACCTTTTAATTTAATGTAATCAAAATTAGCCATTTTACATTCATAATGGTATCTATCTCTTGTTTGGTCATAGTTTTGACAAGAAAATATTCTGTGCTCCCCTAATTTGCTTACAATGTCACCCTTTATTTCTAAATCACATATTCATTTGACCTTATCCTGGCATACAGTGTGAAATATCATTCTATGTCTACATTCTACCACACTACTTTCCAGTTTTTCTTGCAATTTTTATAAAATAATGAGTTCTTGTCCTCAAATCTTGGATCTTTGTGTTTATCAAACACTAGACTATATGGCCATTTCCTACTGTATTTTGTACCTAATCTATTTCACTGATTCGCCACTCTATCTCTGAGCCAGTGCTATATGTTGATGGTTACAGCTTTGTGATACAAGGGAAGCTAGGTGACAAAGTGGATAGAGTGCTGGCCTAGAAGTCAAGAAGACTCTTTTCACTGAGTTCAAATATATGACCCTAGGTGAGTCACTTAACCCTCTTTGCCTCAGTTCTTCATATATAAAATTAGCTGGAGAAGGAAAAGGAAAACGACTCCAGCATCTTTGCAAAGAAAATCCAAAATAGAGTCAAAAAAAGTCAAACATGACTGAAATGATTGAACAACAACAGCACAACAACAAACAACACTGTTTTGAGATCTCGTACTCCTAGGCCACTTTCCTACATATTTTTACAACTAATTTCTTTGATATTCTTGACCTTTTTTTCTTCCATATGAATTTTGTTATGATTTTTCTAGCTCCATAAAATAATTTTTTGGTACTTTGATATAGCACTAAATAAGTGCATTAATTTGGTGGAATTGTTGTTTTATTATATTGGCTCAACTTATTGATGAGCAATTAGTATCTCCCCAATTGTTCAGTTCTGACTTTATTTGTATGAAGTGTTTTGTAATTGTGTTTGTAGAGTTTCTGGGTTTGTCTTGGCAGGGGTACACTTCCAAGTATTTCATATCATCTACAGTTATTTTAAATGGAATTTCTCTACCTTTTTTTTTGCTAGATTTGCTTGGGAATATATGAAAATGCTGATGATTTGTGTGGTTTGTTTTATATCCTGCTACTTTGTTAGAGTTGTTAACTATTTCAACTATTTTTAGTTGATCCTCTAGCATTGTCTAAATATACCATCATATCATCTGCAAGGAGCAATAGTTTTGTTTCCTTATCACCTATTCTAATTCCTTAAATTTCTTTTTCTTTTCTTTTCTGTTACTTTCTTTTTCTTCTTTTATTGTTAGAGACATTTTTCCAGTACAATAATAGTGATATAATGGTATCCTTGCTTCACCCATGACTTTATTGGGAAGGCTTCTAGCTAATTCCCATTATAGATAATACTTACTGATGGCTTTAGGTAGATTCTACTCATCGTTTTAAGGAAAACTCTGTGTACTCCCATGCTTTTTATTTTTTTTAAAAACATAGGAGTGTTGTAATTTGTCAAAAACTCTTTCTGCCTCTATTGAGATAATCATAAGATTTCTGTTGGTTTTGTTATTGATATGGTCAAATTTTCCTAATATTGAACTAGCCCTGCATTCCTGGCATAAATCCAACCTTCTCATAATGCATGTTGCTGTAATCTCCTTGCTAGTATTTTATTTATAAGTTTTGCATCAATATTCATTAGGAAAATTGGTCTATAGTTCTCTTTCTCTGTTTTTGCTCTTCCTGGCTTAGGTATCAGCACCATAATTGTTTTCTAAAAGGAATTTGTTAGGACTCCTTCTTTGCCTATGTTTCTAAGTAGTTTAAATAGCATTAGAAGTGTTTATTAAATGTTTGGTGGAATTTACTTGTTAATCCCTCTGGTTCAGGGGATTTTTTTTTAGGGAGCTCATCGATGGCTTGTTTAGTTTCTTTTTCTAAGTTATTAAAGTATTCTATTTCCTCTTTTGTTATTCTGTGCATTATTTCAATGGCTTTCTTACTTTCAATTTTATTAATCTTTCCTTTGATTTTCTGAATTCCAATCTGTTGTTTACGTGAGACTATTTAAATCATTTTTTGTTTCATGCCTAAATCGTTGATCTACTATTTTATTGATGCAAGTGTTTAGAAATATAAAATTTCCCCTAAGTATTGCTTTATCAACATTACAAAAATTTAGTATGTTCTGTCATTGCCGTCATTCACTTTAATTAACTTATTGTCTGTTTCTGTAATTTGTATTTTGACCCACTCACTCTTTAAAATTAGATTATTTAGTTTCCAATTAATTTTAATCTGTTTCCATGGCTTTCTATTTAATTTAATTTTTATTTCATTGTGATCTGAAAAGGATGTATTTAACATTTCCACTTTTCTGAATTTGGTTGAGGGGTTTTTTGTTTTGTTTTGTTTTGTTTTTACTCTAACACATGGTCAGTTGTTGGCACAAAAAACTCATATTCCTTTTTTTTACCATTAATTTTTCTCACCATTCATTTTTCTCCTGAGGTCTGTCATATATAACTTTTCTAATATTATATTCATCTCCATAATTTCTTTCTTGTTTATTTTTTGATTAGATTTATCTAGTTCAGAGAGGAGAAAGTTGAGGTTCCCTACTAGTATAGTTTATTTTCTATTTTCTCCTGAAACTTATTTAAGATTTCTTTTAAGAATTTGGATGCTGTTTTACTTCATTGTCTATGGTACCTTAAGCAAAATGTAATTTCCCTCATTTCTTTCATTTAAACCTATTTTTGTTATTGCTTTGCCTCAGATCATGATTGCTACCCCAATTTTTTTTTCTGTACCTGAAGCACAATAGATTCTGCTCCAATTCCTTACCTTTACTTTGTATGTATCTCATTTCTTCAAGTGTGTTTCTTGTAAAACACATATTATTGGATTCAGGTGTTTTTCAATTTATGTATTTATTTATTTATTTTTATTATTTAATATATTTAGTTTTCAGCATTGATTTTCACAAGAGTTTGAATTACAAATTTTCTCCATATTTCTACCCTTCCCCCCACTCCAAGATGGCATGTATTCTGGTTGCTCTGTTCCCCAGTCAGCCCTCCCTT